>JBCAUG010358157.1:0-16814 GCA_038406175.1 Haplosyllis leylae
ATTGTGATTGTGGTATCAATAAGACAAAGAGAGCCATCTAGAGTCAATATTTGAAATTAAGTTCTCTGTCTACATTCGAGCAAGCAAGCAAGCAAGCAAACAGATGCAATACAGAGAAGATAAGTCGCTCTGCTGTGATCAGCAGCAGGCGCGACTAAAAACACTAATTATTGTAATATTATATCTATTTATTCTTCAATCTGTGTGCAACTGATCAGCTATATTTATGTTAATGTTTAGCAATTCTTTCAAATATTGCATCTACTTCTGGAAAATTTCATCAACAGAAGTCCCGACTGGATGGCCAAAATTTCAACCAGCCAGACTGGGCAAGTGCTTCTAAATTCAACTCGCCTGCAGAGAAATGGACTCGCCACGAGGGAGCGGACGAGTGTTAAATTATACACTGCAGCCTGGCTGAAAACGGAAACTTTTCATTTTTCAAGGGGAGGGGGAGTAAAGCATTAAATTGCAAATCTAAAGTCCTGGCTGGTGGTGGTGGTGGTGGGGGAGGGGGGGTTGGCAACTCACCGGCAAACTCACTTTTGGTACATGGACAGAGAAGGGTGCTTCATAGTCTCCCGAGGAGACAAATAAAATATCATGACGCAGAAAAGGCAACATCATCAAAGAGGCATGCATTGAAATAGATCTAAACCTGTGACATGTTATTTTACATCACAAGTGTCCTTCAAGTCAAATAGCTTTGTTTCTTGTATCTCCCGTGACAATTATCAATAGAAAGTAAACATAAGAGTCATCCACAACGCTCTCACCAGTCTTCTAACTCCGTTGAACACCATCTCGACAACTGTTACATTAAGCAAAACCAATTTAGGTCAGACAATGAGCCTATAGCTTTACTCCCTCAATTAGTTTATTTAATTATTTATTCATGTTTTGTTACTGTACTTATTTTCGAAAAAGGAAGTCCATGATTGCCATTGTGTTGTGTACCCTATTCTAGATCTTTCAGTTCCTTCACCTCAAAGACAAATACTTCCTAGAAAAGTACGTACCTACGTTCCAAGCAGGCTCGATATTATTTGCCTCATGACACAATACTACAGTCCATGGCCCTTAACCACATTCCATACTTGCAGATCAAAAGACAGATCACAAAGTGTGCCTCAACATTTATGCTTTGGTAATATAGCGGTTTGTGGCATCGTCTGTGCACTGCTGACTGTGATCACACGCTCTGTGTGAAGCTTGATGATCAACATCATGCAATTTCCCGACATGTGTAATTACGTGCCGAAAAACAATTGTGAAGTGCAGATTGGGAAACCGACGAAAATTACCCACCTGCTCTGAGTGAACTACTTGTTATCTTACAGATGAGATGATCATCTATCCAATATTACTTTCTGACCTACAAATCACACCAAGACCCACAAAACAGACCACCTTTCGCAAATGAATTGTTTTTTTTTTTCTTCCAAAGAGATCTACTGTTCACATCAAGCACTGCGCATTGGCAAACGGCCAGCCAGCACATTACATGTTCCAAACATGGTAATAGTTCATTGTCATTGAAGTCACGCCTGCCTGGAGTTATGATGGCTGCGCGTACTGCTGCAGAAACAAGTACACATATCTCCGAAACAGAACAGTTCCTTCAAAAAGAGTAATATCCTATTTGTCAGCCACGCCACAGAAGTGTTTAACTTGCCTAAAACGGGACAAGCAAATGTGACAGCTAATCAATTCATTTATGATCTTTCTACCCAGATCCACACGCAGCTGTAGGCCTCAATATGCACAGTAGTCATCAAATCTAGTTCAGCTGCTCTCCACCATTCATACACAAATTGTATCCACTATTTCAATTTTTCACAGTCACATTCACAATTGTTAAGATTCTCAAATGATTAAGAACACAAAGAGCCCTCACAATCAGTAAAAGTTAACAAAGTAAAAATTGCAGCTTTAAAATATCACACCGTGCTTTTTACACACAACTTCATGTTTCTTCGTCTTCGACTTCTCTCAAATTTCAATCTGTTTTTTATTTGCTGCTTTTTCTTTGTTCTCCCTGTAGATTTGCTACGAACAGCTTTTAATAGTTGTAAAAATAAGAGTGAACGATTCTATCCACCGTTGCATGGCATCTTCAGCCATTCATCACACTGATGACCCGACTGGAATTTCACAATCATAAAAAATGTATAAACGTGTTTACTATTCGAGATAACATAATAAAATAATACTCACCCTGGCAGTGATGGTGAATGGAAACTGTACATTTTTCTGTGGCGTCACGATTCCAGTCACTGGAGGTTCAACGCTCATTTCCTACAAGTAGAAATGATATTTCTGAGAGTTCTTCTCAATTCTCAACATGGTTCAGTTTGAGACCATGATTTATTGGTAAATAGTAAAATTTAGTTCCCTTTCTTTTGGGTGTATACTGTAGTCTAGTATGCACAATATTCACACTATGTTTGCATCAAGAGTACCCCACCTTGTCGTTAAGCTTTTAAAAATTCATAGAAGTTATGGGCGTGACCATTTCTTTGTGTGTGGACAAGTGACACGGAATAGTATTTGATTCTTCGTTAAATTTGAAAACCTAGGCAATTTTTTAACCGGGTGGTTTTCTTGTGTGGCTTCTTGTTGGCAACCATTAAAACAAATGCTGCAACGCAAACGGTAGCATTAGCATCCTTAAAAGGTCACGACAGCTCGGACTGAATGTTGTCACGGGTACTGACAAACGGCAGGATGACGGTGCACTATGGGCAGATCAGCTGTCCCTGTAGACCGGACCCCAGAGGTTAGGCTAGCCTGCCAGGCTAGTAGTGTCTTATCAAGGCATTTGCAGGCCTGCTTCAGGACGAAGCAACAGTAATTGGTTCAGCTGACACAAAGACAAAATCCATCTTCACACGGGACATGTGTCTGCACTGACCGATCGTAAATAAAAGAAGCCACACCACAAGAGAACATATATTGGGACTTTTTTTAGATAAAATCCAAACAAATCAAGCTGGGTGTTTCCCGAGCTTTGTGTGAGATCAAAGAATCTGCCGTAATCACTACATTTATGAGGACTGTAGCCTCGCCTGATTTCATTTGGTCTCTAGTGTCGATCAAAAGTGGAAAATAGTACACAATATTTTCCCTCAAAACAGTTCATAATTCCCCAACAATTGATGTTTTATGGAAATTTGTTTTTATTTCAGTGGCACAAGGCTATATTCACGATAGACTCCATTTACGTTAGGCGAGTTCCCGAGGCTGCCAAGTGATTGGAATGATGAAAAATAGGAATTTACCAGTTGAAAACAGGACGAAAGAAAGATTTGGGTATTTTTAAGCAAAAATATTAATCTACCATTAATCTATTAAAAGACCACTCTCAGTGATAATAAAGGCTGTCGGTGGTACCTCAAAGAAAGCAACGGAGGTACTAGGAAGAATTGTGCGGGCACAGTACCATGCATGGATACGTTATCCTTTTAAAAATTCACCCAGTAGTGATATTACATTGCGTATTTCTGTTACATTACATTTCTTTTCTCGTGAAGAAATGATCAACTAACGATTCTCCACACGGAAAACATCGGCAAATATCATGGATTCAGTTTCGATGAAACTTGACGAACCGGTTCTTCTCACGATTTAAATCTTGTTAATCATGGACAAATAAATTCACTCAAATACAAAATGACAGCACGGAAGATTTCAATTACAAGAAGATGATCTACATATGACCATAAAGAGTCCTGGTGGAAAGTAAGTTCAACACAGCTGAGCCTGCAGACCTTTTACAACGTCGTGACAGCAAGTAACGTAGACTGGTGCTTCCCAACGAGCACCATTATCGGTCAGCACTTAACACACTGCCGTGATGTCGTCAGTTTTTCCTTCATTGCATGTATCAAATACATGGCCATTTCATCAGGCAAAACCCCCCACCAAATATCTGTCAATAGGCGCGTGTCATATTCAGTCATTCCTGCCGATACCATGTGAATTTACCAAACGCAATGTACCCAGTCGAGCCTAATCGTGCATTTGTTTGAAATAAAACAACTAAGATCGTGCGTCCCCTTTTTACTTTTGTAATCTATTTTAAACACGTCATAAAAATAATGAAGTCAATCACTAAAATTTAGTTATACTGCTAATTGCCTCAGCGATCTGCAACAGGTATGACATTCGCACAGCATTATTCCACGAGTGCCGTGATGATTACATCAGGTTAAATTTCATTCAAATTTCTTTTCGATAACATAGCCATTAATTTTATTTATCAATATCGTACCTTTCTTTCAGAATAACTGCACTCCATAACAATGTTTTAAAGTACATCCAGTCATACTGTGTGCTCTATCATACGAAGATTTATTTGGTAATAACAGTTAACATTAAGAAATGGGCAATGTGCCATTTTAAAATTAAATGCCGTGAAAGTTTCATGAGGTGGCTCGTTCGCCCCCTTCGTTCTGGCCGTGGACAGGGCCGCGGACGGCTGCGGACACTTCTGAGGCTGTCCACCAACACTTCCATGAGGCTGTCCACAGACACTTCTGAGGCTGCCTGTGGACACTTCCACAGACATGTCCGCAGACACTTCTGAGGCTGTCCACAGACACTTCTGAGGCCATCTGAGGACACTTCTGCAGACACTCTAACTCTTACCCTAAAACCTAGTATACAATCCACTTCACTCCCCTTCACCCCCACCACCACTATATGTTGTAATTGAACTTTTTGTGGTCACAGGTGGTGGGGAGTGAAGGGAGCGAAGGGGGCAAAGGGGAGCAAAGGGGGAAAAGGGGAGTGAAAGGGGCAAAGGGGAGCAAAGGCAGCGAAGCACATTGTATACTAGGTTTTAGGGTCCCCACCACCTGTGGCCAAAAAAAGTCTGATTAAATATTATTGTGTTGAGATGTCCCCACCACCCACAAGTAGAATCCTCACCTCATACAGATTCACTGAGCCACAAAAGGCATTCGTAGGTCCCCACCACGGACCCAAAATTTTGGGGCAAAAACCATCAATCAACCACTAAGGTGACTCTAACGAGCCATCAATTAACGTTACGTTATGTCTGTAAGATTTGGTTTTGTAATGCAGTATTGTTATGCAGTATTTCAAAACAAGAATGCTTATCAGCATTGTGTCACGCCTTTAAATTATTTGTCGGGTCTACTTGTCATATCTTGTGGTGTCTTCCAACAGCTTGTCATATCTTGTGGTGTTTCAAACAGCTTGCATTTCTGTCGTATTTGTGGTGTCTCTTTAAGAAGGGAACCATCTGGATTTAATATGTGGACTACTAGTTTAAATTCTTTTTTACGGGTACCGGAAATTAACCTCGTGCGGGGAAAAATTAACCTCGCAAGGGATGCATTCCTGGGTCAGACACGTTTGTCCACTTTAATTTAAAACTTTCATAAAGTAATTCCAGCGAACGACTAATTTCATCAATCACAAGAATGCCAGTCAGTCGAAGGCATACCATCCGCGTAACATATAAATAGGCAGAATAGTTATTTCCTTTTATTTGACCTTGATAATGAGTAACATTGACCTTCAGATGACCTTGACGTTTTAGTGGGATACAAGCACAATACGACTTTTTATTCATTTGACCTTGACCCAATCACCTTAATATAGCCAAGATGTATTTGTGCCCTGAAATGAATTTCCTAGCTACAACAGCTATAAATTTATAGCCTAAACAGAGACAGACAGAGACACAGATCGGCACACACAGAGATATGGACAGCTAAATAGACCAGACTAAAATTGTAACCTACCCGCCGCATACCTGGATAGTTAAAATTCCATATGTAGCTCTTCAATTATTATTCCAGAATAAACTATTATAGAACTGGAAATACTCTAAAACTGGAGCACAGTTGTTTCTTTTTTGCTATTAAACATATATACGTAATTCAGGTGAGCAATAAGTGTTGAAGAATTAGTTAACATTTTTGAATTGTATTATCATACGAAGACCTGTACACGTAATGAAACAATTGCACAAGAATGGTAAAATCTATTTTCAGACCACGCACATCAGTTTACGACCAGACAAATTGGTCCTGCAGGCTGCCAGACAAGACATTCCAGGCAGGTAGGCTCCGTACTAACAGACAGGACACGTTGGATAAGATTATTAGCAGAAGCAGCGGAAAAACATAACCTTCTATTTTCATTCTTAGATTCAGATAATTTCCGGATAAAAGAAAATTAATTTCTCAAAACAAAATTACTGGGTGATTCTCACCATCATTTGAAACAAACATACGCGTGTACGTGTGTGTGTGGGTATCTGTATGTGTATTTATTATTAATCATGTTTGTTGAGATTTTTGTCTGTCGAATTCCTTTCGATAAGACACAAATAAAAAACAAAACTATCCTGGGGAATCTACGTGTGTGGTGGTTTGGGAGTTCTACGGGTGGTAGGGTTCATGGGGTGGGGGACGAATGGCTGGTTGATATGAAATGGCTCTCTGATGAGTGGTATAATTATATCAAATCTACAAAAAAAAACACCCTAAAACATAAGAATGCGTGTCCTTGAT
Organism: Haplosyllis leylae; assembly: GCA_038406175.1. Lineage (NCBI taxonomy): Eukaryota > Metazoa > Annelida > Polychaeta > Phyllodocida > Syllidae > Haplosyllis > Haplosyllis leylae. Next base: position 6,549 of record JBCAUG010358157.1, read on the forward strand.
ATTCATTTTTATGTCTGTAAGTCCGTCTGTCCTTAATGCCGTAACAGGATTTCAAAATGAGGCTCAATGTTTAAAGACACAATGATGGGCTCTTACGAGGAAACACTTAGTCCATTCGACAGACAGGTTTGACTGCTCCATTGTCTTATTCACTTCGATTTAATATTAACTTTCACACAAAATTTAAAAGGTAAAATGTTATTTTAGTCCTTTACCTCCAGGTTTGAAAACACAAAAACTGTGAGGAACACTAATTTGCCTCTTTTTAACATTTATATTCAACCTGTTTCCAAAATTGTTCTTAAAAATTAACGAAAGAGCAGGCTTTCAGTTCAATTTACAAATGTTAGAAATGTTAAATGTTAAATATATAAGACATGAATGAATGCATGATGGTGACAAAAGTGTTGTGATATAATTTAGAGTTTTTGTGTGAATTTTTATTTTTTTAAATTTAATATTAAAATTGTGAAGAAAACATGCAGCTCATTATGGGTACCACGCAAGCCCCAAAAGTCATAAACTTTCAGGTGGATGTGTTGTAAAAGAGTAAAATAAGTTATTGCATAGCAATGTGGTTTATGATATGCTGGATAATGCACTATCGATCAGAAGTTAATGAAAACAGAACAATTAAATACCGTTGCAAAACTGCAATTAAACCTGGAAAGCCGGGCGCCTTTCAGTTTCTTGTGTAGTTACTGTTAAGTTTAGGCCGGCGCTAGTTTGCTTCATGAAATGGAAAAGTGGCTGCTTCAAGTTGCCTAATAGTTGTGACAGATGGCACAAGAACGACACGCGACATCTCATTATGTTAGTTTAGACTCTAAGGAAAATTTATATTTTTTTCATTTCTGGATGTTTCAGAAAATATTTTAACTACTTTCATTTTTATGCTTTCTTAAGTGGTCTGAACCAAGACATTTTCCAACTCATTTACTACTAATTTCATAGAAATAATTTACCAGACACGCCTTATCATTAAGACATTTACTACTGCAAGGGAGCAGCTTTACCGAAAGTAAACACCAGTGATCAACATTTGGTATTTATCGGCAACGTCCAACTCTCACATATTCTGAGCAGTGAATGAACATCTAATTTTATTCACGCTGTGACATAAGCGTCTTCACTCCCACACGGTAGGTTTCCTGCTTCCTATTATTTCTGTACATTTCTTCATGACAACTGCTAAGAAAATTAGTGGTTTGGATCGAGTATACGATAACTTCGTTTCTTAACAGCTTACTCGCTAAATACGTGGTGTCATGAAATTATCCGACTTCCATAGGGGTTTTTCGGGGGAAAATTATAAAACAAAACTACAAAAATTAATTATGTTTCTCTCAAAACACGAAGTTCATTTACAAAGGATAATAATAACCGCGTTTTCGAGTGGTAAAGGATTGACAGATGTTATTCCGTACGAGTGATCTTCGATACATTTAGAAAGATTTGCACTTTAAGCGGCTGTCATTATTTTTCAACAGTACACATATAGGACACAATTGTCATTTCCATTTAAGGATGGGGATAAGAATTAATTTTTACATACCTGAAATATTTTCTCCACGGATATCTCTTTCCCTTCATCTTTCTGTAAACAAAAAACAGGATAAAGTTAATCCAAAGAAATTATAGCAAGACATTTTTTACATCTCTGTCAGGATCCTGTCCAGAACAGAATGTTGCTTTCTTGCATCAGTCTCTAATACAATTAGGACATTCCCGGTGCTGCATTCAGCCTACAAAAAACCAATCAATAACTTCCGTCGGAGGCATCGCACACAATAACCTTTGGCTAAGCGAGGCCCTCCGATTGATACAACTGGATACATTACATTACGAGAAACGTGGGATTAAATGCCAAGTTGAGCTATTTGTTCAGTGAATACGGTATCCGGATATTTCACCGATTTTCAGGGCTTCTTTACGTTTCAAATAGACAAAGTTCCAGTTTTGGGACCAACTACATGTAAATATTATTTCTGGAATTGAATAATCAGACTTCGAACTACTTAAGTCGAGACATAATCGCACTGAAGCTTTCATACTCCTTAATTAATCAGAAAAAGTTCTTAATAAAGGCTTCTCTCAAGAAGGTACAAAAATAGTCCCATCGGTCATAATTAGGTTAAGCCGCTCTCACGTAATTTTGCAAACAAACCACCAAAGGAAGACCAAACATCCCTAAATTTGTATCTCTTTATTAGGCCAAAGATCACATTTATAAAGCTTAAACGAATTGCAAAAGGCAACAGCTCAACTTTAAATAGCACATCTGATTAGGAATTACAGAGACGCCGCTCACTTCTCTCTTTCATTGTATTGTCCTTATTATCATAATCGATATCGGAGTTACCGTTGTGATGTGCTTCGGCTAATACCATCCTCCAACGTGATTTCGATGTTACTGCTGATTCAAGAAATCGTATCAAACATAATTTTGCAGTTACCTAAAACTCCAAATCATGTTAACTTTATTCAGGGCAAGTTCAAAGTCAGACGCAAAAAATCAAGTCGTAATTTAGAATGACGTCTAACACTGAATTTCAATGTCATGGCCATGAAAATTTAATTATTAGAGTAAGACCTTTGGGTATCATGGATATACGAATCACGTCACTAAATGATTCTCTTCATGCACAATAGTTGCCGTTTGATTGATCGCCAAGCGTTACCTAAATAAAATTGCAGACGCAAAACACAGTAGAAACACTGGCAGACGGACGGTCATAACGGTTCAATCCATTGCAAAGTACATAACAGTGATACATTTTAAATTCTGTCGAAAATATTTTAATTTTCAACCGCTTTGTTTATTCAAACAAAATTACCATGGAAATCGATATACTTATCGAGTAACAACGGTTACGGTAAACTCTGGATAAAATGGATTCATCTTACCAGGTTTCAACACAGCTGTTGTCTGAACAGTCTAATGAAATGAGAAGGTTCAAAGATTTTTCTAATTTTTGACTGGCTTTAACAAGCAAACTAAAACGACCTGACACACAAATTGAAATCTACGATACCGATACAAAACAAATCCTAAATAGTACACGTTATAGTGTTAGGGTCCGTTCATATTGAGCTCTTGGCGATAGCGCTAGCGATACCAAAAAATTAGTATAATACCCATTCTTAGTTATGTCCGTCAATGCTAATTCTATCGCTAAGGGCCGATGTGAATGTAACCTTAGGCCTCCATAATCCTATTACACTCAATGTTTCGGTCACTAGTTGAGATATCACGAGGACCAATCCTTCGTCCAGACATGTTTCAGTACACTGTCTCTATCAACATTCATCAAAGTTGGGACATTTTCTCGATTTCGTTTGGCGATGGATGAGGGGCAAGAAAATCGATAGGTAATCACGGAAAAGTGGATAGAAATAAAGTCTCCGGGCTCATGCATCTTGCGGAGATGTCTCCCCCGAAGCGTTCTCGAAGCAGGCAGACCCTAATGTTGTATGATCATATAACAGCGGGGAAAGAAAAGGTTTCAGGAAAAGAACTGCAGTCTAATCTACCTTGTCTCAAACGATGATGTAATGTCTTCACACAGTTGAAATATTATTTAGTGACTATGCAGCCAGGCCTCAGGTTGTGTAGTAATCAATGCTTTCCCTTAAACTAAAGCCATAATGACCATGAAAAGGCTTCCTTGATTTTTTTCTGGTGTATCTAATTAGACGTGCACACGCCCTCGTCTTCCTCCACGGACCAACTTTCCTTTACCAAGGTAGGTTTTAGGAAATTGTGCAACTAATTTACTTTTGTCGTTAATAGTATAACAATTCATTTTCCTCTTAATTAAGAGGGCCAACTCCCTGTGCTATTTCTATTCAATAACAAGAAAGTCCTCCTGCACGGCCGCAAGAGACGCACTGCCCACGGCATAGCCTGTCTGCCTGGGGGTGGGGAGGTACCCTGTCCAGGGGTATCCCTCCCCCCTGGGTTACAAGCCTGACTGAGGTAAATGCCTGACGGGGAACCCCCCGGGAAAGGACCATAGAACCACAGACCGGGGATACCCCCCACCCTGTGGACAGATACACACCTGTGAAAACATAACCTCCCATTGTACTTCGTACGCGGGTGGTAAATATATCATGGTAATAGCAATAGCTCGATTTGGTTCCCGTTTGTACCATGTAATTTATCTTAACTTATCCTGCATTATGAATCAAGAATTGACGGGAATCCTGAATCCGCCCCTCTTCAGCAATGACAAGCGGTCATAATCCACTGCACAGTCTGGTCAGCTAAAGGTCCAGCAGAGAACTGCCACGACAGCTGTACGTGGGATAACGACCCCCCCCCCCCCCACTACAGCAACAAATTTGAAATTTACCACTCGTTTACACCAATCCTATTACTAACCTCTAGTGCGAGGTTATTCGTCACGTTCATGTAAGTTTGTTCTAAGTATCGATAACATTTTATTGGAATTCCAAAATTTCTACCGTCAGTCAATCTGAATTTCTTCCCGTTAGGCAACACATTGACCATAAAAGGCAACATTTAGTGATCTTTGTTTACAAACATGTGACAATTATCTCCTCAAGATGGAGCTATTGCACGGCACAGATACCAGACATTGTCTCCTTTGAACCCAGTTATTCTCAAGGTTGTCTAAAAGCTCCATCTAGTGTTACACCTTTGACTTGGTATTTTCTGATCTCCACAGTCATGATCATTATTATCATGACAATGAAAAACAGTCAAAAGCCTGGCTAAGAGCCAAATTATTCACACATTATAAAACGGCGATCCGCGTAGTTGACAAGCTTGCATCACACAGTTCAAACCAGGTGAAAGAAACAGTGCAATCAAAAGTCTTGATAAGATTATCATGACGAAATATCTACCGGCGTTGTTTTTATCGCAGAGAGAGAACAATGCTGGTCGTTCTGGATCTATTGCGTCTGAACATAACGTAGCGTAAAACAAAATGGTGACTTCTACCCGTACACAGTTATTGTACTAAGACCTTCGATCATGCAAGGCCAAGGGCATCTGTGTGTCTACCAGACAGCTGTTCCCAAAATGTTTACATCTGCACACCACCAAATTGCTGGTTTAGCCAGTCACTATACCCTCCTCGTTGTTCGCAAATAGAATTGGAAAGATGTTACTCTAAATTTGCCAGGAAGTTTGACTAAGGGTGGCACCTCTCCTTTTCAATTTGAGATTTTAAAATGTTTTTAAAAGTTTTCATGTTTAGACAATTTTCAACATTTTGAAAAATGTCACGGTTCGAATAATCACAATGTCAATGACTATACTATTCCTCTTTTGGTCTTTGATTACTCCTTGCGCTACATTTTGTATCTCGGCATTTTCTGTGTGTTATCAGCAGCTTTCCATTTTTGATCATCCCCTTAAGAAATGGATATTTCAGCATCTCAATTCTCAATCTCCAGTGTTTTTCAATTTTTCCCATGCTAAGTGTTCATGAGAGTGCCAGCTGACATGGATCGTCTCATCAGTTTAGTTTCTATTTAAGAGACTCGTTATCACAAATTTTGTTTCCTGAAATAATATTTTTGTTGCAAACTTTTAAAGTGGGGCTGGCTCCAAGAACTCTGAATTGGTCCACTAAATATAGGTTCTAAATCAGTTTCTTCAACTTTACTTGCCATGGTGGTGAAGCTTTAACAAGCAGTAACCAATGTAAAAACAGCTGTTTTCATTTTCAATAACGACATGCAAAATGCGTTTAGTCAATCAATTGCATGAAGCAATACGAAACGAAGGCACAAAGCAAAAGTATAATTTAAGGCCCGCTCACACCGAGCGGCGGTGGCAGCGTCAGCGTCAGCGGCATCGCTAGCGTCAAAAAATCAAATAGGTTCTGGACCGATTCTGGAGCGATGCCACTGGCAATGCTGCTGCCGCTGATGCTGCCGCTTGGTGTGTATCATACAATTATAATTCAATGCAGTCCTTTCTTGATGCTGTCGCTGACGTTCGGTGTGAACGGGCCCTTACATGGCATACGATGATTGGCACTATTATGCTGATATTTTGTCAAGTGGTGATTCACTAACATAATTCATCAACAAACATTGTCAATAATGACTAACAACAGCTTCCCTGATGTTATTTTGTACTTTGTAATTAGGTAACTACAGGCCGAGAATTTTTTGTGACCGAAGTAGCAAGCTACGCGTCCCCTTAACGTTAACCACTGACGATACAAAACGTGTAACAGAGACAGATACACAGTAGAGACTGCATAAGCTGTCATATGTGGTAATGGAAGGGATAGACAATTGCTAATATATGAAAGACAAGCTAGGCAAGATCAACATCAAAGACCTACCTACATTGTAATCAATTGTGTAGAATGCCTGGTAATACTGCAGATCTTATTCCCCGACAAAGCATCCTTCATTACATGTGCCTAACCTGGCTCCAACGTCAATACGATGCGGACAACCCCTGATATACTGCCACGCCTTCATGATCACACGTAAAATGTAAAGGGAAGTTGTACACAGTCAAAAATGTAAAAGCCATATTTTTACAACGCTACTGTCTTTGATGTCAATTAATTCCACATCCTTCACTTTCATGCAGATAGAATAAAATATATGTTGCTGTTAAATGAGAGTGTCTTGCAAGATTTTTCAACTACATGTATTCTAAGTATATTGATTGTAAGAGCAACAATGTAATGCAAAGTAAAACTGTCAAAACGCAAGATGCCCTGGATCTTTTTCATGCTTAAGAGACCAGGATGACGGATGATCATGATACCTCGTAGGTGCCGAGCAATTCTGGATCCACATGCTAATAACCTGTTGAGCGCAGAACAGCTGTGAGGTACTACATGCACACATACCCAAAGAGAAGAAAAGAGCCTTCATGTCAGTGATTCTAACATTGGGAAACTACTGCAATGAACAACTAAATATAATTTACGTGCACAACATAAAAAGGTGAATGTATTAATAAAAGTGACGTGTAATAAATTGGATATCGAAGTTCTCGTGTTTTGTAACAATTAGAGCCTTCAGAGGTGATTGTACACCCGGTTGCACAAGATTTTGGCGTACAGACATCTCAAAATATTTCAGATGACCGTGTGAACCATGAAATTAGTACCTCATAAACGTAGAATCGCAACACTCAGGGATAAATAGCACCAGCAAATGTGCTGACAACAAAAATTATTTTCATTCTTGGCTCTTAATAAGAGTAAAATGCCTAAATTTTAGCAATTTTTATGTAAATGTTCTACGATGACGGTCCAAAATGAATGGATGTACAAAAGCCACCAAATTCACGTCGTTTGATGGATCTTTTTCTTTTGTATAGAAAACCTCAAGGTGATCAGATCCATTTTGACTTTCACTGTTTTATTTAAGTTTATTACTTTGCAGCTCATAGACAGATCGGACAATGTTACATTATGTATTTCATTGTAATTCACTTATTATGAACACAAACGCAGTAATTGTTTTAATATATTGTAAGATTAATAAAAAGTAAGGTTTGAGATCTAACTTGAAAAAAAACAACAAATAGCTTTCACACTGTGCTCAGTCTAAGTTTTATGGCTTTCAATTGCAACCAGTACGAGTAATTCTTACCTGATTTCGTGTATCCAGCTTGAGCCCTTTACTTTTGATTTGATCCGAAGATAGCCTATGCTTCTTAATATCCTTTGACACACCATTTGGCAGTTTAACGGGTGACTTGAGTTGTGATGTTGTTGGATGAGATTTGCCTGAATTACTTGTACGACTGGGAGGGGACTGGAACACCGGAATATCTGGTGACGGTGTTGATTTGAGTGAAGCATCAGAATCTCTATGTTCGCGTACAGGAGATGCATGAGGTTGAGAAATCACGGAGTTTGTTGGTTTCAGACTTCCATAGCCCGAGCTTGATGTAGATTTTTGGCTGTTGGGAGTTGAAGCAGCACTAGAAGCACCATTTAATCTACTTTCAGAGTTTACGGTACCCTTACTAACGTCATGGGCTATATTTTCCTTCTTCGTCGTGACATTGTGGCTTTCTTCCTTCAGTTCTGGTCTTGATTTTGATCTCTCTCCATTGTGGTTATTGCTGTCTTTTCGTTTATGGTTACTATATGATCTCTCTTCAGTTTTAATGGGAACATCCCTTTCAGAACTTTTTCGTTTATCTTTACGCTCTTTGTATGAGCGGTCTTTCGTGTGTGTTTCATTTTTAATGTTTGTTGTATCCTTCCTTTCGGAGTCCACATTTTCCCAATTCTGAAACTGATCAAATACTCCAGTCCGTTCTTCATGCTTGTGACTAACATTTTCTGTAGTCTTTGATCCACTTTCTTTTGACTTCACTTTCTTGAAACTAGTTTCACTCTTTTGGTAGCCATGTCTTGACTGGCGTTGACCATTTACTATGTATTTACTTTCTTGCTTTACCTTCGAGGTCTGGGCAAGTAAGGCATCCTGTTTTTTCACATCTGCAAAAGGATTACCTCCTTTCACTTTCGTACTCACTGGTGTTGAAGGCTGTGGAACAACGCCTATGAGATTCTGGTTTTTGGTCGAATTGTTTTCGATGACGCTTTTGACATCTTCATAGGCACCGAGTAAATTCTGTACTTCGTTACGCAGTGGGTCATGCGCACGTTTCACCTGAAAAAAAACCCCTCCCAATTTAAACAAAGGCTGCAAAATTATTCTATTTTGAAGTTCACACGGAAAAAATATACATGTACTGACAAAGATGCAATATCTTGTTAGTCAAACATCAACTTACCTTTACCGGAGGGCCGAATAGAGGATTTGCTTCTGGTTCTTTATTCACTTTTATACCCAACGCCCTTTGCATTCGAGCTTGCTCCCTCTGAGCTGTGCGATCGGCGTGGCTGCAAAGAAATTAATAGATCAATAACTACTAATCTGCGGCCCGAAGAAATGTCATTCTGTCTTAACTGTCTAGATGTTATCATAAGAGCCATAATACAATCGTCAGTTCAAAACAGATGCGCACATCTCTGTTCATAACCGACAAAGTTGAGAACTTCTTGTTGAACTAGCGTCAGAAGAAATATTTTATCGTTCATTTTACTCAATCCCAGTGATACGTTTTGAATACTTTGATGATATACATCTGCTGTGTGTTTCCTAACTCAAAACACTGAATCTACATAGAAGTCAAGATTTATCATGTTTGTGAATAAAGACCACCATATTTAAATTTTAATAAGTTTTACGTTTCAGCAGTAGATCTCCAGTAGATCTAGTGTTGTTGTACCGCTTCAATATGAACATCTTACCTGTATGAACCTGCCATACTGCTGTCAAAAGTTCATTTTAACTTCTAGTATCACGTAAAGTTACAGTCAAATCCCTCAAAATTATTTCCGCGAAAGTTGCCCCATAGATCTAAATGTTTTGTAGGTCTACTCTTCATCTTGTTTTTGAGACGTCTCCAAAGATTCAACCAGTTTTACATCGTGTTTTCCCAATATAAATCGTTACTACATCCTTGTAAATTAGTCAAATGTCTATCACGAGTGGATAAACAAACAGTCACAAAGTCTCCATTTTCGATAAATTCCGTCAAATTTCAGCTGTGTAAAGGCAACCCAAAATAACCTGTTAATAACTCTGTTACACATCGACTGAAGTATTCGGGTCTTAGTCCTTCGTACAGGAGTACGTAATGCAAAAGTACACTCTTTCAGCGTCTGCTATTGGTTAAATTGCGCCAAACTACTTGGCGCAGGGAGGGTTAAGCGTTTGCCGACATATTTAATGTTCCGGTAGTGTACCCAAACGCAACAGACAATTTTAGCCTGAGTTACTGGCTCCTGGCTACTAACTTAAAAGACACAGTCAAATCCCACGGACATAAATTAATCCACACAAAGTTGAAGATGATTTTCCTGGCAGAGAACAGAGAATCACGCTGATACTCTAAAAAGACACTAGATATTGTAATATCCATTTTTTCCGGAAATTTAAGCTGTAACAGATAAATAAGTAATGGCGGATGTATAAATGTTTGACCCCCGCCAGCATGCGAGCAGGGTATCGGATTTAGACTCTAAACATCCAGAACCAGAAACCAAATTTAGTTCCAGTTTCAATATTGGAATTTGATGAGACGAGGTGGTCATGCCCATGAGAACTCGGAACTAGAAGGCGTTGACAGGGAAGTGGAGGGGGGGGGGGGGCTGACGAAAAGGGAGCTCTGTTGTTGTGGGGGTCCTACAAACGTTATTTTCAAAAACATTAAACAGTTTTTATTTGACG
>JBCAUG010358268.1:0-16813 GCA_038406175.1 Haplosyllis leylae
TTATGGGATGTTGCAAAATATTATGGGATTGAGTACCCCCCCCCCTGTGAACTGACAAACAGGAATCAAACTATTACCTTCCCCATCCTACGGATGCGGGCGGTAAAAATCGAGTAAAAACATTATTGATGGCACATGCTTCATTGCATCCCAGGATCGAAAACTTTTTCCGATTACCGAGTGAGCTTCGTTGAGGTCTCATTCCTTTCCACTACCTTACCACTTTCTTCTCAATCACCCCAAACTACAGTACGATACTGCTTCATTTTCTTGCCCTTTTCTACCTTGCCATCATGGTGGATAATCATGCCCAGGTTTTTTTGCCAAGCACATTTCTGACAACTTTGAGCCAGTTGATCCCCATAACTTACACTTTTGTATTTAAAATGAGATTTCTGATTCTGACATGAAGTGCTGATCCAAGATCGAATCTTAGGTTAGAAAATGAAAATGACCAAGCCCATGTTTTGTTCAAAATCTTTAATCCCAGCTCTTTTTATTTAATTTTCGTTTCACCACTACAGCAGCTCCCATTGGGGACGGGTAATTTACGGTAAAACACGTTCATTTTTCATATTGTGGACTTTTCACAAGCCTGTTGAGAATTATTTCGAAAGCTGCCAAGTGTGTCTGTCCATCTTTTGCCACTTTTCTCTTTTTAAATCAGCAAAAAAGAAAATTGCAAACATAAAAGAGAATTCACTGTTGACTGTCGACTATGGTCTGTATCAGTTTGGAATAAAGTGGCTCCAGTATGTAGAGACATCTAATCCAGATTGGAATCCACTGGGAGAATCCAGATCAATATGTCGTGTGCCATAATTGTAGACAATCAAACAACACACTTCGTTCAGAATTTCTCTTTCAAAGTAGCGACTTTTGTGGTGCCTGGCGGACAAGTAAAAGAGACCCAATAGTATTTTGCCTGAATGTTGTTTGAAGAGAAACGCCAACAGGTCCATAGGAATAATAATCACTTTGTTTTTATCATGAAGAAATACGTGTAAAATTTTATTCTCCGCTACTTTTGCAGAAACTGCATTGCAGTAACCGTAATTAGGTACAATCATAACAAAAGAAGATTACCATATGATTTACTTCTGAATGCCACAAAACACTAACATTTTCGGAACAATTTTTGGCTTTAATGTTCCATGATCTGTGTAATTGAAATCATTCTGAAAAAATAAATTGGACCCTGATTTGAGATTGCATGTAGACAGTGTGGCTACTGAGTAGAAGGATTGCAGTAAATCTAGCGATAATTTTGCAGGCAAATCATTCATGGCACGCTCTGAAGACTAAATAATGTGCCTTTATAAAGGTTAGCATTGTATTGAATACAGTTTTTAGCTGCCACACAATGTCAAGAATGATCAGTATTGCTGTTCAACATTTGGTGGAAAACAAGAAGAGTAACGTTATTCAATATAGAACAAACTTAGATCGCACGTTTAATTCTTGTAACGTTTGTATTTACAGGTATGTATGAATCATGGCAAATATTGAAATAATGGGTAGAGAACTGATTTCGTGAGTATTGGGACTTATTTTATATTTTCATCCGAGTACAAATTTACTGCTAAAGAAATACATCAATTGAACAATTGGAATCTGCGCAAGACATCAGAAAAAACTGAAAAGACAGAACTGAATGATCGCCAAAGTTATATCAGCAAGTTTGTTTTGAAAATATCTATCCGCTTACAAGCTAAACATGAATGTAAAATGACACCGCTACCCAATTCCGTGCATGCTGGCTTAAAATAATATAAGTCGACACAAACCAAGAATTGCCTGCAGCAAGTCATGTGTAAAAAGTAGAATTGTAGTTTTTTTTACTCTGAAAAAGACATTCTTCATTATTCTGACATAATGGTTCCGTGGCAGTTCGTTAGGCACTCACCTTGTTCGTAGGCATTTCTTTTTACAAACTGAAAGTTGATGCAATTATTTGAGACCGGATGAACATTTTTCATATTCAATCAAGTGGACACGCACCGAAATTTTTTTCCAGTGTGGTTGAACGTTTGATTAGGTTATCAGCTCTATGGTTTCTTTACTTTAATTATCAGCCTGCAGTCTTCAACGTTGCCGCAGGGACAGGCTCCTGCAGTTTTTGGCTCACAGGAGGAAGTCGAAATGAACCTATGTAGTCTGTGTCTATCACAATTGTCTATCGTCATCGTCATCGTCGTTGTCATCGTCTGTTAGCGGAGGTCCTGACCACACTTTCTAAGGTAGAAAATATGAGCTTTGGAGAAAGATTGCTGAATATCTCACACAGGTGCTTGTCAAATATAATAATAAAATGAAATCGTTTTTAGGTAGCACTCACTTTTATAGTTTTTCTTTGCTGAGGCAAGAGCTATTTGGGACAAAGTTATTAGATGTGGGAAATACATTGTTCGGCCAATAGTTCAAAGATTAAAACCATTTTGCATTTTAAGCATTGAGATCAGAAGGGATGATCAAAGTGAACTTTTTCATTTGAAATACGAAGGGAATTTATTATGATTAATAATTTGAAATGCTAAAACGTGAAAGTCAAATTCCCAGGATGCCTACTGACAAGAATGTTATTCAATATATGTAGAAAAAATTTCCACTGCAGATCTGGAAGTTGTTTTAATGGGTATATTGTATTGTAATGTTTTGTTACGGAAAATATCACTGCAAGTATGGTTAATGTTGCAAAAATGATTTTGTGGCAATCAAATGAATCTAGCCAACTCAATACCTTTAACTTCTCATAAAAATAAGATCAGAATTTTAAATTTGGTACAAGGTAAACCAACTTTCAAAATGAGTTCCTATCCATTGGGTGTATCTTTTGTGTACAAAATGAAATTTCTGTTACGATCCTGGATAGATTTTTCACATTTGAATCAAGTAGTACAATCCTGTGCGATATTTACTTCGGACTCGTCACATTGCCTTTAAATATTGCAGGGTATGACACATGCCTTAGCACGCACAGGGAGGTCTCCGCCCATACCCTAGATCCGTAATACACTGGCCAATAACAGACCGGCATATACCCATATATATAGAGTGTACTGCTAGTAGGTCCAGAGTAGAATAAACGCACTTACACTCACCTAAGAGTTACCTTTTACTCTCATAGAGAGGTACGCACAACGCACACCTTACAATATTTTCAATCTTTGCCTTTGTGGGCTTTTCAATCATTTAGGAGCTTGTTCACAACTTTGTTTTGCACCAGAGCATCGGTATATCAAAGTGATTTCTCAAATCAATACAACTTGAAATTGGTTTTCCCTTATCAGATGTGCAACCAAATAGACATCATAAAACAACGCAAATGAAATGATCTCGAGTCAGTCCAAAGAAAAACTACAGGTATTTAAACAACAACACGTTTCCATCAAATTTTGCAATAAAAGAGCCCACATGATCAAATCCCAAAAAAATTATATTTTAACACGATAGATCTACCATAATTATTTATTATTTTAAAATGCCTTTTGTAAGCCAGTGAGGTCTAACAGTACTGGTATATACATAAAATATTTACACGATGTTAATGCCAATGGTGCCATTGTTAACTGTTAAGACTTTTGGCCACAAATGTAAGTGAACTGAACTATGATCATTTTTGCATTCATTTTTTCCTTGATTTGGGCAATAACTCTCCTTCTTTTTCATTACCTCACAAGCTTGTTCACACAAGATGTATTCTGATATGGAATAATGTACCCACAGTGAGTTTTGAATTTCAATTACTGTTCTCAGTAAACAATGAAATTCAATCTCAGATCAGTAAAACCTCAGTGAAGATCTTTATTGAATTGTTTTGCCCTGACCTAAAACCAATCTGCAGATCCGTTCTTTTCCTGATTTTAATGGGATTGGATGGAATATCCCCGACAGTTTTTCAAGTTACAAACCACAGATTATAATGGCAGTTGGGGTGTTTCTTTGTATTTCTTTCGCTTGATCAAAGGAAATACTCAGTTCCGTACCAGTTGTGATATTATTGACACATAAATCTTCATTAGAAGGAGCAGTAGAAGTGCAGGGGTTGCAGGCTTACTGCAGGGATGATTGGGGTGTACAGACTTGCAGAAAACTGCACGAACTTGAGCAAAGCATGCGCTTTCTGATTACCAAGTAAAAAGTCGAATACAAAATATGCATAGATGTACTCAGACTTTTGGGTTGTTGCTAGTGAAGTAACTGCCGAAACCGACAAAAAAGAACTATGAATGCATTTATTCATATGCATTCATAGACATCAATGTATGAGAAAATATTTGCCCAGATTCATCAATCATTTAGTAACGTTACACAAAGGTATAAAAAGTATCTCTTTTGCCAGTGACACAAGAACATTTAACTCTTTTCATAAAGTGCCGAATCACTGTTTCGTTGCAGTCTAGTCTTACGAAAATGAAAACGACTTTTCACAAATAAGTACAGGAGCTTGTGATCAATTGTTACTTTGATATATTTATGTGCATCGGGTAATGCCGTTATATCAGTACTGCAGTTGTGAACTGTTTTTGAAATTTTGAGCCGAAGGGGAACTACAGACATTTAAAACAATCATTATTTTTCCGCCAATTAACTGTTATATTTCTTCCAATCTTATAAAAATTTTAGGCTATTTTTAGGCTTTGCCAATTTATTTGATAAAAAATACACACCCTTTGTAAAAACTTGTTCACAATGAAAGATTCGATACTGTGAATGGTGTAATAGCATGTTGGGCTGATATTTTCTCCACCAGTCTTGCGTGATAGTTTTTCCAGTTATCGCCATGGATATCTCTCTTTGAGAGGAGACCAATTGCATGTTGGTTCTACTTGAGTATGAAACCTCTAACCTATGCCCTTAATCTTTACTGAATAAGGGTTGATGATTGCCTTACGCCAATAAAGGATAGACCGTCTCTTTGGATTTTCAATATCTGATCAGGGTTCAAAGAAATTGTAGTCAATGTTATTTTCAACATTTCATTTCATGTGACACGGTTATCTGAATAAAAACGAAAAACAAAGTTGTTGATACTGTAGTAGCCTGGTAGGTTTTGGGAAATTTTATCTTAGTAAAATAGTAAAGTTAATGTTTTGTCTAGGGCTATTTATTCCTCATGTGCACAGGTACGAATGAGAGATACTGTTCACTTTTTTCAAAAGGCTCAGTCTGACGCTCATTCCATTCGTTGCTTCATGCAGTAACATCATTGGAAAGATTGCATGTTTTCATGGAATAGATCCTGTAGTAGGCTATATCATAAATTTAGACATAGTCGTACTACTACCCCTAAATCTATGGGTCTCGGATACAAAAACCATTTGAAACTATTCAACACAATGGAGAATCACGCATAGTCCTTTTACGCACTAATGGAGCCACAGCGTGAAGCCTGCAGCTTAAAATGTTCTTGGAGACCAAACGTTTAGGTTTCCATTCTTGAGTACTCCATTTACTTTTCTTAAATGTAAACACTAGAAGGTAAAAGCTTTGGTTTTTGATTTTTGCTTTTACGTCAAGTGTTGCACACAAAGTAATGAAGTATGCAATTAGGTGAGAAAGAAAATAACTTATTTTAGGATAAATATTATGTGCATTATGTGTATTATTTGTGCTTGTTGACAAGTGATCTGAACCGAAAAGCATGCAATGCTTTCAATGGCAGCAAACATCTGGTACATGGTCAAGAACGTATTTTACTGCATTTCTTCAAACAAAGATTTGTAAATGAGAGGTGAATTTGTGAAGTATAATTGAATAATGCTTGATTGTGAATGATAGAACAAAGTGATGAGAAAAAATGTGATGCAAAACCTAAGATCGCTAAATTAACTTTGAGCTAAATCTAGGTGCATACATTATTATTTCTGATAGTTTTGAAGTGGAAATGTCTGCTTTCAATCAGTACCAATCACTCTACACACTCTACCTCCACACTTCAAACCCAGGAAAAAGTTTCTTTGTGTGCTCTTTGTGCTAGGCCTAACAGAAACACATCTAACACTTTACGATATGCCGAATATTCGTTAGCGTTTGCTAGGCAGAAAATCAATGTCATAAATGTTACTTCAGTCGGCCATAGTTTGATTTTTTTGCAAAAGATTGAGCTTTTCAATTGTTCCTCAAGCCAACGCCTTCGTGACAATCGTCAGAAAAAATTTGGTTTGATCAGCAGTATTTAGAAAATTGGTATAATTGGGAGATTACAAAAATTTCTAAGTAAAGCTTTAAAAATTTAATATTTAACGGCTTTTCTTCTGATGAAATCAATTTGTATGTGTGATTTGGACTATTTTCTTTTCTCCTCACTTTTCCATTACACCTGTTGTTCGAATCTTCTTTAATATTTCTTTTTTACTTTAAGTGAACAGTACTTGTTCCTCCAGGCGCTTTTCGTCTTTTAAGTTTGAGAGAGGAGTTTACCTTCTTATGCAAGGAAGCCTTATTCTGTGTTTACCATTGTAAAACATTGTGTTTGTTCATAATGTATATGATAATATTGATATGCCTTGGCTCCCGTGCTGGTTCAAAATGTCACTTCGTCGCAAAGGATTGTTACGACGTATTTGGCTAAGCCTTTGGAATGGGCAAAAAAAGCTCATAACCAGAAAGTCTCTTCTGTTACGTGTACCGGTACAGATAATTGTTCACATACGGATCTCAGTAAAAATGGTTATAATTGAAAGTATCATTCTCACATTGCTGGTGAAAAATGTAGGTCTAAATCGCTAAAAAGCTTCTAGTTGTTTCTTTAAGAACAGTAAATTGTTGTCCAACCCACAAATGATCATAGTTTGGAATAATTTTTGTACCTGCGATTTTACCCCTATTTTAGGGATATTACCAAACAAGGTAGCAGACCTAACCTCATTATGTCACATTATCTCTTCATTGATAACTATCTGCTATGCAGCAGTCATGGAGATTCTTGTGGGGGTCGGTATTTTCCCTCTAAACTACTTTGTTATCCATTCGAACGAATTGATCCTTTTGGGTCCTGAAAGTAAATTATTGGTTGCGTGATTTGAATTTGTCTGAGGCACAGAGCTAAATAGTTAATATGTTCTACCTGAAGTTAGTTATTTTTAATATTTGACTGGTGCATGCCCCTTTCTTTTTCCAGTCATCCTCCCATGAAGATCTACCAGTGGGTACCTCTCTCCCTCTCAACATACCTGCCTCTTATCACCGATAAGTTTTCCCCTTAGGTGCCCCCGTACCCAATAATCACCCCTACAGCACAGCAGGAGCTCTTTGTGTTAGGGTGCTATTATGACAATTACCCCTTATTACCTGAGTGGACTGTTTGTGTAAGACTTTTATGTTACCGCTGACCTCTGATGAGGTGCTCCCAACTAATGTCAGACGGTCTTATCAATGTCAATCTCCAGGTATAGTTTATTTCTTTTCAAATGATTTTTTTTCTTTTTTTGAATGCAAGGGCTTTAGTGTGAAAATCAAGAACTATTGTATGTTTGTAAGTTTGTTGAAACCTATCATAATAGTATCAGCACACGCCATATGTGCATCCTTCAAAAAGAAACGTTTCTTTCCTCCGCATACATATATGATATGGATTGTCATGTTCAAGAACAAACGAGGCGCCCCTGAACGGGGCTCAATATGGTCCCGCGACAAGCAATCCCTATGTCTGGTGGGGGACCATAAAGTGTACGCGGGGCCATAAAGAATGCATATTCGCCACACGGGCTCTATTTTATGGACAAAAAAATCTATGGTGTTGATCATTTGTAAATGAATAAGTTCAAGGACAGGGCATTTTGTTTAAATAAAAGCATGACTAAAACAGATAATTTAATGTTGGAACTATTCTGAGGAAACTTCCGTGAAAGAATTTTTAGATGTACATGTAGATCTACCTTTGTACCAAATCTGAGAGTAGTTTTGACGTAGCCCTCTTTGGGATTTCAACAGACACGGATCTTACCTTAAAGGTAAATCTGTAACAGGTAGTCAAGATTGATATGTGGCCTGAAGGACAGCTTGATGAAGCGATAAGCCAGTAATCTATGTGCTGCGGTTCCACATGGCCAACCCTTACATAGGCTACGACAATGTAGGTTTTGTAAAATACTTGTTAGTTTGTTAAAACTTTCGGTACACATCTTTTAAGAACACTATCTGTTTTTAGTAACAGTTTATACTGATGTGTACACTGTGCACTCAGCTATCGCCTAATACATCATGCGTCGTTTTCCAACTTAAACTTTATTAAAAGTTTGTAACAAAATTGCAGTCTTGCATTTCAGAATCAAAAGATTGGTGATTACGCAATCGAAGTCTTTGACTGTTTTTTTTTGTTGAGCTTTTTGTTAAGAAAATAAAAAAGCAGAATATTTGCACGAATCCAATTTACTGTGTAATCTGGTACAGCAAAAGTGAGATCGGGTCTGATGGAATTTGAGTGTTAGCCTACTTTATAACTAACAACTTGTTCTAATGTTATCCCCAAGAACACATCATTGCTGCAACTGTAGAAGCTACAATCATAAATACATGTTTATTCGGAATATAATCTGGCCAAAAATGTAATTTGAGCTATTTCATTAGCGATAGAGAAAATCTTACGGAAATCAGATTACAGCAGAAGGAAAACACTTTTTGCTTTAGTCAATATATTTTGTATTATTATATTTGAACTATTGCAGGTACAGTCTTCAATCAATAAATGGAAAATATTACTTTAGAATTTCCAATAGATTGTCATTTGAAATAGAAAAAGAGGGTCTTAAATTAAAAAATGTAACTTAATTTTCGCCACCCAGATTTCCTGAAAAGAAAAAGGAAACACGAAATGAATATTTCTAGTTCTTGAGTTTCCTCAGATAAACAGTAGATTACTTCGGGGTGTTTGGTACAGACAGGAGTAGAATGTAGTACTCAGATAAGAGTATCCTGATGGGTTAATAATAAAAAAGTTACCTTCACAAAACCAGGGGATCTGTTGTGCAAAATTCATCGTGTTATCTTCCACAATACGCTCCCAAAGTCAAACAAAACAGGATATAATTGATGAGAACTACAAGCCTGTTTGCACTTGCAAAACTTAGGAAACAGTTCCATTGTTTCGTGCGGTCGATGCCGCAACGTCGTCGTTCTCATTGTCGACGTCATTTTTAGACATCATTTCTTTCGGAAATCGAATGACTTGGTCAAAAGCACAACCGAGGGGAAAAAGGAGAAAAGGGGCGACCATTTTGTCAACTCTTAAAGCTTATCCTAAGACTTCGTTGAAACTGAAAGCATTTCAAACGGGTTTAGGCTTCATCGTGAATTTTAATGCCTCAGAAAAATTAGAACATCAATTTAGGGCAAAACTAAAATTATGAACGTTCATAAGTCATTAGTTGCTGATTAGTTTATCAAGCAGAAGAAATACATCTTCATCATCCCATAAATAGCAAATCTGATGACTGGGAAGACAGCTGTATGGGTGTTACAATACGTATCTGGGGTGTTTCTAAGGGTAAATATTATTGTAACCCTTGACAGAGGCAGCTGCTAAACTCATACATAGCGTGAAATGTACACATCAGCTGTCACGGTAACGTTTTGAACGAGTTTTGAACTGATCGGGTGGAGCGGGTAATGATAAGTAACATACTGACCTAGTGTCGCCATCTGTACAAAAGAATGATCCATCTCCCAGCAAACGTACCCATATTAACAAATCACAGCACAAAATTGTTTTGCGTAGGTTTACAAAAGGCCAATTTTACCAAAGTCAAAAATGGTATTTTCTAATTGCAGCAAGTATCCAGTGTATCTGTACAACCACTGAATGTATCAATGACGGTAAAACGTCATGTACGTCTGAACACATGTGTTATGTCCAGAACTCGCAAGGAGGAGAAATTCCAGATTACCCATTAAAAGAAGGTAAATTTAGCTCACAAACGTAAAACATAGTTGTAAAACATTATGCTTGAAGAAGTGAATGTGGGACCATTTTGAACATTAAATATTATTGAATTCTGTTCAAACTTTCAGAAATAGTCAGAGGATGTATCGATGATCGCACGCCAATTCTCTGTGAAAATAGAAAGCCTCAGGTGTACACGGGTCCATGGCCTGTGCTTCATTGCTGCAAGGAAGAATGGTGCAACAAGGATGTCGTCCCTACAGTTCCTACACAATGGCTAGAGGAAATGAAAAGTACGTGAACATAGATTTTTGTAGTTTCAAATAGAAAATGTTCATTGTGTACAATTCTTTAAATTTAATTTACTGAAATAATATTCACAAAACATGTTGTTGATTTCCATTTTTTTTAGAAAATTCCGAACAAAATTTGGCCGATAGCCCAAACGTTGATGATAATAACAAGCCCGGCCTCGACGACCTCCCCTACCATCAACAGAACGACCAGGTCCAGTACGATACCGAAACTCTGCAGAACGGTGGTAAAAACTCAGGTAATGCAAGAATATACAGACCACAACAACAACCACGACGAAAAACCATCAACCCGTTATACATAGCGGTTCCAGTAGCCGGTGCGTGCGTGTTGCTAGCCATCATCATATTTGCCATTTACATACTCAAGAGACAGAATGCCTTGATGGCAGAGTACCACCAGCAGCATATGAAACAGCAAAACCAGAAACTCTACCCTATTTACCATGGTAACCTGAAACACCATGGAAACCCAAGTCTCTTGGGACAACAGCAAAAACTCATGCATCCCAATCCTGCCACAACCAAAGATCTCCTTACTGTTCAAAGCAGTAAGCAAAGACAATACTCGGACTGCAGCTCAGAGCGTTCGTCAACCGGGTCCGAAACCAAATTACTAATGAAAGTATGACATGCAACGTGCTTTAAAAATGCAGCTTGTCAAGATAATGTTTAAAGTTACAATGACTCGTCAATATTTTCTGTTGTGATTTGTCAAAAAATTGTTTCGGCGATGAAGACAGAAACTTGGATAATTTCGGGAAGAACCAAACAAGAGCTGGTTGTTAAAAGATGTAATACCTGTTTCTTTCGCATATTGTTGAAAAGGTTATTTCCTTAATCCATTGTAAAATCATTAAAGGACAGTGCCATACATTTTGTTGTACGAAGGAAACAACTACCAGCGAGGATTGGGTAATTTTCCATTGTAGTCTGTTGTGTATGCTGACTCATAACTTTTTTATTTAACCCTGGACAGCGCAACACAATTGGACATTTCTACAGATTTCTTTCGACAGTAGTTCCGTAGTATTAAAATTGAGATGAAATCAAAACGGTTATTATGTCAATTAAATTGGCACTGCTAGTTTTAATGTCTTTAGTCTTTTGACTAAAAAGTCGAGGCTGCAATTGCAGCTGACTTTTGTCAACTTTGTAGTTTTAGAATTATGGTAAACTTTTCAATGTTATATCATTTATTGGTTTTGGAGCAGCTCTATTTTTGTTGTTCGGCTTTATGATTTAATAAAGGGGGATGATACGTGTAATAATTAGGAATAACTAAACAAAAATTTTGTTAATGTGGCCAATTACGGCCGATATGTTTCAATCAGGCTAAAATAACGTTCTGTTAGCCTCCGCAAATGGTTCTTGACACCAAGTAGCACGCTTTCGTTTGTACTACGTACCACTTCTCGATGCCCTGTGGGAGTTTTTTGTTAAAGGGAGAGGTACCATATACATCTAAAATATGAAGAATAGAATCTAGAACATTGTGGAAAACGTAGCTGCTCAAGATCCTCATATCTTATCCCACATGTACTCATGATTGTATAATTCAGGTATATTTATTGTAAAAAATTGTAAATATGTATATTTGTACAAATGTTTGTTTCATTTACCATCTTCTTGCCAATTTAACTTTGAAAGAAACTTCAAATAGTCTGCGGTTTTGATAACTTGCTTTGTATTGAAAAGCATTGTGTAAAATGTTCCGTAAATACATCAGTGGTTTAGGCAGTTTGAAAAAAAGATGTTGTGCCATGTGATACATGAAGTTCATTTTGCTTATCTACAATTTTGCCTTATTGCTTAATACAGTAATGCCCGGAGAAAATGTTTTCAACAAAGAATTTATTTTCAAGAACTTGAGGTAAAATAATTTAGGGCTATCAATAACATGTTTGTTTACTTCGCTAGACTTATTGGAAAGCAAAATTTGTGTTCGTTTATTTTCTTTTGAGAAGTTAGATAAAATATTTAAAAAGTACACTGCACATAGAACTGATAGCTACACAGGAACTTCAGCTTTAAAATCCCCGTAGTTATGTATACTTGTTCCAGTGAAATCCGTTGATGTAAATATTTCATACTAGCTCACAGAGCAAATGTGTTTATTGTACACATTAAAAAAAAATAAAACACACCTCATCAAATAATTCAACGTTTTCAAACCTTTTTCGATAAACTGAGCAACAGAAAAATTACTTGGAAAATAATATTGACATAATTACAAACCAAATTAGTGTTTTTCACTGAAAAAGAGTACGAACTTAGGGTGCAGTTTCCTTTCTGGTTCCTAACATGCCATTACCGCCCGCATCCGAAGGATGGGGAAGGCAATGTTTTCAGTCTGTTCACGGGGGGGGGGGTGGTACTCAGTCCCACAACCAGAGGGGATGTCCTGGGGAGGGGGTACTCAGGCCTACAGCCAGGGGGATGTCTGGGGGGTACTCAGGCCCACAGCCAGGGGGGGTGTCATGTCAGGGGTAGTCAGGCCCACAGCCAGGGGGCAGCTGGGGAGGGGGGTACTCAGCTGAGGGGCGTACTCAGCCAGGGGGTACTTAGCATGGGTACCTCCCCCCAAGGATAGGACAACACAGCGAGCTCTTGCTATGTGGCGGGCGGTATGCCTCTTGCGTTCACGCAGGAGAACTTTCTTGTTTGAAATTATGTCATTACAGGTTTTTGGCACAAGTTACAAAGTAATTAACATTTCAATTTGGCCTTTTCTTTCCGGGGGTGAACTTTTGGCAATCTGGTGAAGAATCATATGTACCTTTTGTCCCTTTTTGGTCAATTTGAGAAAAAAAAACCTTTTGGAAGTTTTCTATTAACTGTGGTAGAACTTGAAACATTAGAAAAGGTTTCAGTCCAAATAACATTTTAGCTGAATGTTTTTTGTCTAATTCGTACCAATTATTCAAGATATAAACAGGAAAACTCGATTTGTGTCTGGTCGGTTGAGTACACATTCCACCTGAGTCGAAGCACGGAATTTGGAAGAATAATGTCTTCATACATGAAAATGTTACAAAATACAATTCTCTCTGTCACTATATTTCTTCTCTGATAATTATTATTGTACAGAGGCTTTATTTGAGTAATATTGAAGAATTTTGGGTCAAGTTGGTAGAATAATGTGACACAAACTTGTTAGTCTCGCCTCTTAGTCGCGACAGTTGCGAAAACTAATTCATACTTTTTGTGTGTAAACAATTAGTTTGGTTGAAATAGCTCTCAATTAAATTTGACTTTCTGATCTCGACAAAGTTTGAAAGCAATTCTATAGCCTATTATTTGGTAAACACTCATGCAATAGTATAATTTTCCATTTCACCAGTATATTTCTACTTCTACAATCGTACAATTCAAACAGCTACATTTAATTAAATAATAGACAACTTTGGATTACAAATGAAAATTTCGTGGTAACAATCATAAATAGCCTAATATCGTGTGTAATTGTCGCGTGATAAGGCCACAAATATTTGTGTTTCAAATCAAGCAGACTAATTTTTTTGTGCAATGCCTTGGTAAAATTGCGCGCTATTATTCTCTGCAATCAACCCGGATAGATCCATTTGAAATCCACTATTCCCTAAATTGTTACAAATTAACTTTTATTTATGTTACATTACTGGCGTGTACTACTGTGTTAAGAACATAATCGTGGCACGTCCGCATAAACCAATATGAAATGATTTTATTTCTTTTTCCGCCCGTATCAGATCAAATCGACCCTTTTCAAAGTTAAAACATTATGAATTAGACCAAACCAATGAACCACAGAAAATTGCAGCAACTGAACTTTCAGATAGATTTGACGCATTTCATGTTTAATGCTTATTTTACTGTTGGAAAGAGTGGAACTCAACGCCGCCATCACCTACGACTCAATGAATATAGGGAAAAGTAGCCAACTTGAAAAGCATGGTTTCGGGTCATTGCACAATCTTACGTGAACATGTTATCTGAATGAGGACATCCTACTTCTACATTGACTTTGCTTCACAAATGAAGTTGACCAAATTTCCCTTAATCCATTGCTTCGTTGGTTGAAATTTCAGTATCCTCACTCAACAAATAGTTGACGTCACTTTGAATTAACTTTTTTCACAATTCTGGTAACATTGGTTTCCGTAAGCAACAGAAACTGGCACTCGTATTTAGTAACAGAACAAAGGGAATCGGCAGATACTTTACAATAGATGTGGTTTTTCTACTCAGTCTGTACTTTCACTATGGCCATCGATTGGAGATCGACTCAATTCAAACTGATCAATTTAATTCCTTGAAGTCACATGAAGGCCATCGCTCGAGAACAGAAAAACAAGACACGAAGTACTTTTGACATCAGGAATTCCATTTTCTGGAGTTGGTGGGAGGAGGGATAATCATTTTGGTAAGTTCTCCATAAGAAGTTAACTTTCTAAATCACAGGTTCACCACACCCGTACCACCACACAAAAGTCTGTACAAACGCACGAATATCATGTATATACAAATTTTCCAATTGGTGAGTAAGCTCTGCTGAGTACAAAATGTCCCAAAAACAAAAGTAACAGGGACATAACGAAAGACGTTTCATTTACAATTTTAAGATGCAGTGCGCCTATGGTACCAGGTAAGCTGCAGTTATCGGACAAGGACATTTCAAGAGTTTTTACCAAATTTCACGCTGACAGGCAAATTATTTTTGAAAGTCTACTTTGAAGGTTGTTTCGACTTGTGTTTTGATGTCAAATGTATCACTTGATCAAATTTAGAAAAGAACTATTATATCATTCAATACCGGTTCCCTTTGAGAGATTGAACCAAAGAGATTGGACCTTTCATTATTATGCTAGATTTCGCAAAGAAACGATGTTAACTAAAAGCCTCTGAAAATCCTAGCTTTACCTCTTTCTTATGAATTTCGGGTGCACTGCCCACGCCTCAGTAACCACCTTTCTTATCAGTTTCTGTGATATTTAATGCCTCAATTTTCCTCTCTCGAATGATTTCACTCGGATAATAACGCTTTCAGAATTTTGACTTTTTAGGTAATTTACGAACATTTTGGTTGACTATCGGTGCAATTTGGAGATAATTTGGGTACGGAATAGTGTCTAATATGGCGCAGATAAAGTCTCAAATACCTGCAGACCTAGACAAGTCGGATAACATGTGCATGACACTTGGAGGTCTCGCAATGATTTTTGTGAAATTTTAAACTAATTCGTGTAGTGAATGGAAAGATACGTACTGAATCAAGATCTATTCATCTATTCACGCACAAAAAATAAATTTCGAGAAAGCGTGATGAAGAAAAACACTAACACAAAAGATATGATGATGACAACTCCAAACATGTAGTGAACCTGCATAAAATGTTTCATCTGTGAATTTGATTTGCTTTCACAAAAACATTTTTGTGATATGTATTGTTGTTACTTTTGCTAGATCGGATAATCAAAACAAATTCATTGGCCAATTTTGATATTTACAAAAAAAATTTTGATAACAACTTAGATAATTTCTAATGTCGCCTTCCTATTTCATAGAAAACTTATGCATTACTATTCCCATTTAGAAACTGGCACTATGACATACCAGCTGTTCTTTGGAAATTGAAAAAAAAAACAAAACACTGATACGCTCACGCAAATATCGGAAGACAACGGAACAAGTTAGATAGCGTTCGACAGATGTAGTCTACATGTGAACATTTACTTTTGTCACTTTTTTTCTTCGGGTTTTCACTTCAATCCGTAGACTTTTAATTAGTTTAATATTGCATCACACACTGTGGTAAAAATCCGGATAGAACTGGAACCAGCTGGCATCAATAGAGAGACTTTCTTGCTGTAATTTTTTCCTGACATTTCAGTGAGATTTCACCACCCACTTGGTCCATTCAAGCTAGATAATTCTCAGATAATTCGCAGATTATTCTCTTTTCCAGTACTGATGTTGCATATGGTTTACTTTGCTGCATGGTGAGAAAATAGGCTTTCGTACATAAACGGTATGGATGTCGCCAAGGTGATCACCCCAACTACCTTTGGTAAAATTATTGATTTAATAAATATATACACCAACCAAATTAGGTTTGTTTCAATGTTATCCCTCAATTTCCAAATAAGTAACAAAGTTATTTACCTTATCATTGGACCTAAATAAAAATCAATGTTTCTTTTGTAACTTTTGGTATTATTTCTGGTTTACCAAAAAGCCCAGTCGAAAGCCCAGGTTATTTTCATTATTTTAGCGTCCCACAATTTGTTCGTCTTCCCTAGGCGGCAGATTGTTTAGACATCGCAAAATACCTATTATGAGTTAAATAATCGGGTTTTTCACGATAAGCAAATGTGACAGATCTGAGACAAATTTTAGACATTACAATTTACATTTTGAAGATAAGGGTTTTTTAATACTTCTAGTACTTGCTAGAATATGTGTACAAACCAGTACACATATTAGCAAGGAGTAGAAATCCGCTTCTAGATCTGTCAGATCTGCTAGATTTGACAGAAATGCGTATCGTGAAAAACTGCATTATTACCGCCCGCATCCGTAGGATGGGGAAGGTAATAGTTTGAGTCCTGTTTGTCAGTTCACAGGGGGGGGGGTA
>JBCAUG010358379.1:0-32051 GCA_038406175.1 Haplosyllis leylae
TGTCCTGGTCCTGGCGGGGGAGGGGGTGGAGGGAGGGGTAGGGGTACCCTGTCCTGGTCCTGGCTGGGGAGGGGAGAGGGGAGGGGGAGGGGAGTGTTCTACCCTGGTCCTGGCCGGGGTGGAGGGAGGGGTGGGGTGGGGGGGTGGTAGCCTGTCCTGGTCTTGGTACCCTCTCCTCCCCCTGTGGACAGACAGACTGATGCCTTTGAAAACATTACCTTCCCTTTGTACTACGTACACGGGCGGTAATAAGTCAAGGGCCACAAAATTGCGTGGGACAATGAGGCCAAACCGCCAGTTCCAAATGTACAGTTTGCGTTATGCATAAAAAAAGAAAAAATAATGAGAGCTCTACTTGAAATGAGAGATGTTCATTTCGGAAATTTATCTCCAGGGACTGAAGGAGTATCTAGTCCTGCAAGAAAACCTTGATACACACGTTATTAAAGAGTTAGCCATTACTAGAAATGATCGTACTTTCGCCTGTCCAATCATTTACACGGTTACTAATTTACAATGCTATTTTGGTCATTAACACCTCAACAATGCTTGGTACAACAAAGTTGATTAGCTAACTGTGCGGCCATATTTGGCGATGATTGCTAGTAATGAAAATGGGAACAACGACCAGTTTGCCAAGTGAAATTTCAGACTGGTTACGTTTACTTTCATGCATCAGTGCACACATTCACATATTTCTTCACTCGTGAACTTTATGGGCTGAAATAGAACAACATTTTTCGGGAACTGTACAATCGGGTTTTTCACTATACACGCTTCTGTCAGATTATCTGACAGATCTTCATGCAGGGAAGAGCAAAGAAACATTTCGTAAAAATTGTCCCCAGTGGGGTTGGAACCCAGGACCTCCAGATCATCACTGCAATGCCTTACCAACTGAGCTGGGCAGGAATCTGTTGGGCAGGAGATTTCTGAAGTGAGCTTTGTTTGCTTCATGCACTACTTCACATGTTGGACTTTGTTCATTTCTAGAATCAATAGAGCAGGACTAAACAAAGGCCTTAATGATTCACAGAGACAACCAAATAGTGATTTGGCACAGTTGGCAGAGCATTGGTGTCATGATCTTTAGGTCCTGGGTTCCTACCCATCTGGGGGCAATTTTTGACAATTTTTTTTATTTTCCCTTTATGAAGATCTGTCAGATAATCTGACAGAAGCATGTATCGTGAAAAACCCGAATGACAGATAGAGTTACGATAGACAGTTCTTTGTTACATGCTGCTAAACGATAGCGAAATCAGAAATATTACAACTATGAAGATTACTGAATTGTAGACAATTTTTCTTTTAGAGGGGAGGCCGTTCCAGGCTCAAAGCCTAGTCACTGTTTTGTAGATCTGTCTTTGTTTTTCTTCTTCAGGAGGCCATTGATCAGGGTGCAGACTTGATAGAATGTGACGTCATCGTCAGTAAGGACCTTGAATATCTGTGTCTCCATGACAACTGGATTTCTGACGTCACGAACGTCAAAGAAGTGTTTCCAGATTGCGAGGAAACGTTATACGTTCCGGATTTCTTCTCCAACATTACGGACTGTTTCGCTCATAGATTCACTCTGGCTCAACTAAAGACATTAAGGGTGAAACAGAGCAGATCCACCAGGGATCCACAATACGATTTACAATACGAGATTCCAACTTTACAGGAATATTTAGACACAGCTAAAAACGCGAACAGAGTGGTTGGACTTTATCCAGAATTGAAAAATCCAAATTTCGTTCGTGGATTGAGCATTTGGAATGAAATGGGCACCACAAGGTAAGATTTATTCATCGGCATTTTCATACCGATTTCATCAACGGTAGAGAACGAGTTGCCAATTCAACGATCGCGGATTTGAGCCTGACCTGTGATGGTGGATACATTTGAAAATATGTGGGACGAAAAGGCCCGGTTGCCATGCTGACCTCTGTACAGTCTGTAGGTATGGCACCAGAGGTGAATCTGGGGATCATGTAGGCGAGAAAGCATGCAAGTAAGGGACCCACCCTGGCTTTGAAACCAAGGACAGACACCATCAGAAGTCTAAACAGGGATATCAGTGGCCCCACAAAAAGGAACTATGTTCGCCCGAATTTAGAAAAAGATTTTAATCTGCTACTGCGACACATGTTACCTTTTCAGTCAGACCACTAATTTTAACTGCTCTCAAAATTGGCAAAATAAACCACTGTTTCAATCTTAACTTCAGCTATGAAGATGGATTGTTGGAAATTCTGCACGATGCTGGGTACACTGAAGCGAACGATCCCTGTATCATCCAGTCATTCGACTATTACAGTATCACCCACATGAACAACAACACCAAGCTTCCGTGTGTCTACCTCAGATGGGTGAATGGGAACCCAATCACCAACCAAGAACTGGATCAGTATGTGAAGGATGGTCTGTATGGGATAGGTCCAGAAACAGTAAGATTGATCTCCACATTTATTACAGCCCGCATCCGAAGGATGGGGAAGGTAATGTTTTCAGTTTGTTCACAACCGGAGGAGCGGTACCCCAGTCACTGGTTCCTGGTCCCTTCCTGAGTCTCAGGTCCCAGGTTCTTTCTGGGGGGTAGCCCAGTCTTTGATCCCATGTGACGTCCAGGGGGGTACCCCAGTCCTGTCACGGGTCCTGCCAGGAAGAGGGGGGTACCCCAGGACAGGGGTACCCCCTGTTAGGACTTGGGTACCCCCTGACCAGGATTGGAGTACCCCACGCAAGGTTACATTGTGGTTGATACGCCTCTTGTGATCTCCCCCAGGAGGACTTTGTTTTGAAAATCGTGTTTGGTCAATGTTGAACCAATGGTCTTTTCTGTCTGATCGACGTGCGACAGGTTTGAACATTGACAAATTAAGGATGGACAATCGTGCAGGAATTGGACAAAATATTACCTTTAACATTACACCGCACAGACACTTGTGGTTGTGGGAAACTTTTAGTAGAATCTAGTTCATGTTCCTGTGGTTTCACCTAATTAATCGAATTAGACGTAGATTTCTTCACTTTGAATAAAAACAAATTTTCATCAATTATTAAAGCTCCAAAATAAATTGATGCAATTTCAAAAGTCTGATGTGAGATAAGCGTCTACCCACGTCATTTTCTTTCATTGTTGTTTACGTTTGGGCGCTCCTTCCTGCAAGAATTATTGTTTTTGCCAAGTGTTTATTATAAAACTGTTGGGCAAGGGCTCTCTTTGACATGATTAGTACCAAGCATTCAATGCATTTAAATTCCGGTTGCAATGTGTCTAAGCACGTCTGACAATCGAGTTTTTCTAATTCGAAATGTGCCAAATCATGGCAGAATCCTGCCAGCATTGACATACAATGGGTCGCAGGGATTTGGCAGAAAATTTCGATTTATAAAAAAGCTCGAATAACTGTGCTAACCTTCTGCAAAAAATTACAAGCATTTGAACAACAAGAACACATATTAAGTTTAACAACCAGTTATTGAAATTTTGCAAAGAAGTATCATTTAGTAAAACTTGTCAGAACTACTTTATATCTAGATTAATGTTCGAAAACTGTTGACATTAATTTTTTTGCCACAGGATTTTGTGGTTGATAAAGACGGTAATCCGACGGACTTGACACAAAGAGTCCACGATAAGGGATTAAAGGTTCATCCCTGGACGTTCAGGTTCGTTATGTTTGCTGTCTTGTTCTCAGTATTTTTGCAAAATACTTCCAACTACATCAAATTTTGTTCAGAACGATCAGACTTGTGTAGATATCTAATTTCAAATTGACACAAAAATGAAACAAAAATATGGCTCGAAATGTTCTCAAAAATAGACGAATAATGGTTGCAGAGTTCAATTTTCTAACATTAATGCGCTCAATTTTTAATAGGAATGACGCACTGGATATTATTTATGAATGGGACATCCACAATATGTTCACGAAACATGCGGAAGCTGGAATAGATGGCGCTTTCGTCGACTTCCCGTCCACCTATCGCAGATCACTGGAACTACTGTATCCAGAGAGTACAGTTTGTACTAATAGTGCTTTACAATCGAAAAATATAATGTGTCTATTCTTTGCATTGGCCATTTTGTGTCACTTCGAATTCGCCTGAAGAAAAACAACTTTTGAAACCATATTATTTAGTTTTTTTATTACGGACACTGTGGAGCAGCTGTTTAATGATTAATTTTGTTTTTAAGATTGAAACGTAACTATGACAGAGATCTTATGACATATGCTTACAAATGTTAAACAATCAATATCAATATTTTGACAAAGAACCAGAAACAATCGTAATAAAGAGAATGATGGCTTAAAATATCAGTTACTATTAAATAATTTGAGTTGATTCAGAAATGATTAGCTTTCAGTTTCAAAATAGCAAACCTATTTCAAATTACAAGTAGTTACATGATCAGAAATTTCTGAATTATTTAAAGAAAGTTTTATAAAGAAGTTTTATAAAAACCTAACTAATTGGATGGTCATTAACAAAAAGCGAATATAGATAGTGATCAGTAAACCCATTGGAATACTACCCGTGCACAGGAGCCACAACAACCAATATTATGGAACAAGAAAAAGAGATAGGGAGTCTATGGATTACTTCAAAGGGGGCTCTGAACACCGTTGTTTCTTCATTTATCTAATGTTAATTTTTAAACACGACCACATTATGCAGACACTTTTTAAATAACACATTACATCAGTATTTCTTTATGAAGACGCATGGTAATGTATGGGTTTGCTGTCATCGCTCCAAGTGACGTGGTAACAAATGAAGTTTTGTAACTTTGAACTGCATGCAAAAAGGTGCAATTAATTAGAGCAGCTCTTAGTGGAGTAACAAACGAGGAGATGGAGAATACATGGGCCGAAGCCGTGATGTGAATACATTAGGAGACGATACGTAAAATAATGAGAAAGAGTTCAACGCCTTTTAGAAGGATACATTTTCATGAGTCTAACATTGGCAGAATTTATGGGGAACTTGTGTCACTTTTCATTTGCAAAATGTCACTTTCTAAGCACATATCAATTATTATTTTATTTGAAGAACACCCTAAGTCCGATACAGGTCGGCTCTCCCTAAAATTGTGCAATATTATTTTTAGGTCAAATGTATTCTTCACTTATTTATGCTTCTAAATCTATTTTCTCCCAGACAACCCTTGTAAAAGCCTAAATATATTTTCTGATCTTCTGAAGATTACATGGATTTTCTGAGCTTTACTCAGGGCGGACAGACATTTAATGAGCTAAAGTGCAGACACTACAGCGAAGATATTATATTTTACAAACCAATTTAATTTTGAGTAGTTTGCTTCAAACCAATTCCACCTAAAAGAGCTTTGCAAAAGACGTTTTTCTAAGTAAGTAAGGATAACCTACAGATAGCTATCTTCTCCATATTGTTCGGTCCCTCAAACAAAGTACATTCAATACCCACAATCACACACACGGAGGGTTTCGTTGTCTCTTAGGAGCAAATCTGCCTCTCAATTAGTCTCCCACAAGAAGCTTTACGTAAGAGTCTTAAGCGGTTCCGAACAATAACATTAATTACGATTCGGTGATTACTCTGTTCGGCTACACAATTAAGGGAACGGGGCTTCTCCACCTGCGGAAGAATGGAAAATGAATCGCGCGATTGGTTGGATTCAAATCCGTTTACTTTCCAACTGTTCTCACCCTGATTAAAGTCCAGAAAATACTTCCCATTTTTAGGAAGTCAGAAAATTCTGACCAAGGTTTTATAATGGGCATCTATGAGAAAATGTGTTTGTTTTTCAAGTATCTGGAAGAAACCCCTACTTACACCAACTACTTGATGGTACATAATAATTTCTACTGGTAGGGAGATCCAACCTACATGGAGATATTACAATTTTAATACTCTAGGAAAAAGTTGGTCATATCAAAATTTTAAATAAACATGATTATTGAAATATCTCCACATACGTCAGATCTCCTTACTATCAGAAATTATTATGTACTATCAAAGGCTGGTGCAAGTAATGGTTTCTTTCAAACACTTGAAAACCCAAAAATTAAAAAACAATATTTCTCATAGATGGCCATTATAAAACTTTGGTCAGAATTTTATGAACTCGCCGAAATAACACGTATTTTCTGGACTTTACTCAGGGTGGTTCTGCAAAAACTGGTCAAATGACAAACATGAAACAACACCATTCCTCCTATGTTTTACAATTTCAGTCACCGATTGATTAGATTCAAATAAAGGTTCTCATTATATTTCCATCTCTGTTTAGTTTCAAGAACAAAAATGAAAAAATTTAAAGTTATAAAACGGTGCTGAATTGACATTTTTGCCAAAACAAAAATTGAAAATTGAAGGAGAAACTTCTTAGGACTAAGTTTTAAAAATTCAGGTTACTTGTAGCACATATTTAGAATTTGAATCCAGATTAAAGTAAAAACTAAATCCAATTTGATTTATTTTATAATTTCGGCCACAATATCATATTATCTATCATCACGGAAACCTTTAAAACTTTACCTGCTTTATTTTTTTCCACAGATCGATAAAAACGCATTCCATCCAACATACATTATACTGGAGATATATAATGAAGACGAACACGATGATGTAGATCTAGATCTATTTTTACAGGTTTATTGTATAACTAGAAATTATTAAGTTTTGAAAATATTCAAATATTTCAAGCTTCATTCTGGACTGTAAAAAATATTTCAGCACGATTTTAGCCCAAAGTAGTTTGTAATATATTCTTCAGGTTTTTCATAATGCCATCCATCCCCCACTCACACTGCTTTCAATTTTATTCTTGTTTTCAGTGCGACTATTTCTGCTATGCATTTATACAACCTCCTTAGACTCTATTTCTGGTTAAGTAACGTTAGGTGTGACGGTAAAAGTACTTCATATACACAGACATCTTTATTACAATTCGCGTGTGGGTGTCGGTAATAATTTCAGTCAATTCTGTCTGTCTACCTGTCTGTCTGTTCAGGCTGTAACATTTGCACAACTCTAATTAGGAACTTCATGTCAAGCATACATGTGCAACTTGACCATATCTAGATCAAGTTTGAGTGTCAAGGATATGGCTTAAGATCAAGATCAAATGAATAAGATAACATGCTTTACCTCTTTATTATTTTTACTGCCCGCACACGTAGTACGAGGAAAGTTAATGTTTTCATAGGTGTGTGTCTGTCCACAGGGAGCATCCTGGTCTCTGGTTCCAGATCACTTCTGGGTAGGGGGTTACCCTAGTCCTGTCACAGGTCTTGCCAGGAAGGGGGTGGGTACCTCAATTCTGACACAAGTCTTGCTGGGGGTGTACCCCAGTCCTGTCATAGGTCCTGCATACCCCCTTCTCGGCCAGGACAGGGTATGGCCCCCAACTAGAACAGGGATAAACCCTATCCAGGACAGGGGTACCACCCCAAGTCAGGACAGGGGTACTCCTCACCAGCCAGGACATGGGTAACCCCTCCCCCGACCAGGACACATTTCACCACAGGTTTTTACACCTCTTGCAGTTTCCTGCAGTATGACTTTCTCGTTAAATAAATTTTTTTAATAAAATATTTTAAATCATAAGTTGTCAGTCTATTTTAACAGTTTTTTGTGATTAATGTGTTATGCGGACGGCGCGCCTTCGACTGAAAGGAATTCTTGTTTTTCTTTGTTTCAGACCTACTTTCTCACTTAAGTAAGGTGCACTTTGTCTGAAAATGTAGTTGTAGAAAGGTAATGCAATACTATTAGCGAGAACTAATAATACCCTTGCTTTGTTATTGAAATAATTCTGCTTTCAAGGATGCCTGGAAAGTTGCACATACGCATGCGATGTCCTCTTTGTGATGGTTTGTTTGCAAAATTATCATCAAAAGGTTTGCTGAAAATAGGATTTGGCAGGATTTAAGGATCATCTAACTGTTTCTGAAACAATAGAAATAATAGAATCACTCAACATCTTCCGATATCAAAAACTGAATTCATTTACTTCAATTTGCTTTAGAACAGAAGTCACAAGAGAAAAGTGACAATATGGGGTCAGTTACCATTGCTAAGCCCCATTCTGAAATCAGCTGAAGGGGCTGGGGCAAGAAACATAAAATCTGCAAGGCTGTCTTTATCTTCATGTATTTCCAAAGGAATAGATGGTGGGGTTAAACATTACGATGAATTACAAAAATGATTCCAGTTTCCCAACAGTAGGTCAAATTAAACTTTCAAGTGCACCTAAACTTAAGCCTTGGCATGAGCACCTGTTTTCGCAAACAAGATAAAGTTGACAAGTTTCTACAATACTGCTTTATTAGAAAAAAATCAATCCGGGCAATATAAAGTTACGTCCAGTGGCAATCAGCTGCACAACTTACAATCACTGGCTTAATAGTCTAATGCTATGGCTACTGAACTAATTTTTCATTGCTAGTAAGTCTGAGACTTTGAAAACCTTGTAGAGCCATGTTATACACAAATCTGACATTTCTGGCATTTTTGTTCAAAATTGACATCAAAGAGTTTTAAAAAATTTCAGCAAAAAATAAAGTTGCCTCCAATGGGAATTTTACCCACAACACTGACCATCACTAGTTCAGAAGTCTGATGCTTATATCCATCTCTACTGATCAGATATGTTGAATAGGAAATCTTTAAACTGAATTTTGTTCAATATACCACTTTACTTCTTGGACTTGGAACATTTTTGAGTTCCATATATCATGTCTTTGCAAGGGTCTAATAATCTGATACTGGCACAGGATATTAGCACAGCTGGATAAGCATCAGACTTCTAAACCAGTGGTGCTAATATTTTCACTTTAATTTATTTTAGTTTTTGTGAATTTGTATTACAGCAAGAATATAAGTTTTGTACTGGTTTTACATGCCACGTGAGGTATCAGCACATGGCAAGTTATTCCTAATTTGGTTCTTCCAGGTACCTGATAAAGCTAAGTTGGCACGTCCTGACATGGTCACCTGCTACAGGGAGTGGACAACTTCCACTGTACTAAGTGATTAATCACGCATTTTATGGACTCCATTAGCCACTTTCCAACAAGTTCATGTACATTTGTTACTTAAATGATTTTAGGTAAATGATACAGTAACCGGGACGTCACTTAGCCGGGTTCACCTGGAGGACAGGGGCAGAAGTTCGACGCACCGTGCCAGTGGCGGATCTAGGATTTCCCTTAAGTGGTCGGTGCGCATGGCAGAGCTCCAAGTATTCTTTGGGAGTTTTTGCGCGAGATCTCTATTTTGTTTCAAAAATCGTACTAAATTTCATCCAGGTAAGTTACGGATACTAGGCTAAAAACACACGTTTGAATGAAGTCTGTTTTCGAAAAGTTGAGGGGTAGGGAGAATTAGACAAGCAGTACCTGTGGGATTGGCGTCCCAAACTGAGAAACGCTGGATCGGTTCGTTACTGTCCAGGTTTATGCACTAAAAGTACTCAATAAATGTACAAAAAAGAATCGAGTTTTTCCTGAATGGAGGTGTATTCTGTAGAATTCTAGACAATCACGAGAAAACAAAAATTAGCAGAAAATTGAACCCATGGTCTCTGACTTCCATGCCCAGCATGCTACTGTCTGAGCTAATTCCCCATTTGCTGGAAGTCTCAGATCTTTAGGTCCTTGTATAGTCATGCTCTATTGATTCTTTAGAGATTTTTTTTGGAGAGGCCCTGGGTTCATTTCCTACTGGGGCAGCTGTAAACCACAATTTGGCATCATTCATGTGACATCGTTAATGACAAAGATGAAATTGAGGCAATTTAAAAGCCATTTCCTCTTAGAATTTTCATTCTTCAAAAGTGTTGTGGGTGGATCAAATAAATATCTCTCTGTGAAATATGTAAGTACAAAACACACATCAACCAGACCCAGGCTCCGTGAAGTCGCATCCTGTGTCAATAAAATCATAGTCGACACACAGAGCTAATTTTATATCGTACCCAGACTGTTTAAGCTGTGTGTGGGAGGATAATGCGCTTCGCGAGATAGTTATAAATCATCTATTTTCATTAACAAATGTGAATTGCGTTTACCTTGTGAAATTTTACCAAGAACAGCTGACAATTACTTCTGTGACATGTGGGAATCGTTACTAGGAGGCAATTGCTTTTACAGAAGCCTGTACAAAGGTTTGATGAATCAAGATACAAAGAGGGTTTCTGTGTAGTTTCTAACTGACTAATTCCACCTGTCCCTTGCAAGGGGTTGACACCAGTAAAAAAATGTATACCTTAGAATGGATCCCATGTTCACAGATTTTCCAACAGAAAATGGATCGTGGATATTTTATTAAGATATTTTTGCATTATTATGATGTGAAAATGTCAGGGTTATCTTCAATTATATTCCTGATTTTAATAGACCCTTCCATGCAAGTTTTACTTACCCCGCTCCACAAAGTAACGATTACTCGTTTATCAGGCCCTCTGTTGAAACTGCTGCACTAAAATCCTACGCTAGAACTATATTCGTCACCAATTTGATTTTAATTTGCTCCGTCAAACTTTCTCTTTGGAAAAAAGTTTGAATTGATTCGGAGGAAGCAGTGCAGTGTTATATTTGTGTACTCTTAAGCTCTGTGTGGGCGAAGAGTAATTTCTCCCGAAAGAAATTATTCTGTCCCGACCAGGTTGCTGAGAATCTCAGGTTTACTTTCCAACGGAATTTTTCAATCAAAGAAGAACGAAGCAATGTACACAGGATCTACTTTTTCTTGGGGAAAGGAATTGAGACTTTTAATGAGGTGTCGCTAAGCTGTTTGCGTTTTCGTCAAATCTAACTTCCATACGCATATTTTCAGACCAATCAAAAGAAATCACACAAAAAATATTAAATCACCAGGAGCCATGGTCATGGAAGGGAATTTTAAGGTTCTGATTAGTTTTCTTGACGGCAGTGGTTTTTAAACAAAGCTCTGAAATTTCCTGTTTGATTTCAGTTGAACCTTTGGATTGTGCGAATTAAGTGAAAAGAATTAAGGTCTTACCTGCATTTTTAATCTCCACATCTTTATAAAAAATCACTTAAGGTTTGGGTTACTTCAATTTTATGAGGATTCAAGATTTCGTGCATTCTGAAGTTGCCAAATGTAATGTGAACAAATTCAAATGTAATGTGAAAAAATCCACTTAGAAACAACATGTTCACCTCTTATTACAGAATAAATTCACCAAGGAGAATTCTTATGAATTTAAAAATCACCCATTGGACTTGGACCACAAACAATTTGAAAAATGGTATCAAGTTTTTTTGGACCTTGTGTGTCAGTCCAGTTATGATTCCACATTATTTCCATCACCGGGCTACTTAGAAGGATTATCAGCACATTAACCTTTCCGCCACTGGAACATCTGGTGTGTAAGGGAATATTTTGAATTCCGTGAATTGTACACATTACATTAAAGTACCAATATGGAACTATGTGACATACAGGGAGACTTAAATTTACAGATTTTTTTTATCCTACTAGAAGGAGACACTCTCTTTGGATGACTTTTCATTCTTCTTTTTAGCATTCATGATCCTTATGCTTTTATACTTCCAGAATAGATATTGAAGATTGTGAGAACCAGCAGAGTGTGACTACTGAAGGATGTTAAGTCTTAACCTGTAATCATCAGATTAAGTCCCAGTGAATGTCCTTTGGTCCTGGAAATAAGTCTTTTGTGCCTATGTTGACAATACTGTAAATTTTTATTAATTGGCAGAAGAACTCGATTGTCCACTGACAAAAGGCATGAATGTCTTACACAATGTATGGTCAGGTAGACAAGATGTTCATAAGAACTAATAGTGTGATAAGAACAAAAAACATTATATGCTAGCTCATCATTTTATAATACAGAATGAATTCATACTACTTCTTGCATTAAAAGTTCCTTCCAAAAAAGTTATTCTAATGAAAAAGTTGACATTATCCGGGCAAGGAAACCTTTTAAGTTACTGACTAAAACACCGAAATAATTATAGCCAGTCAGGAACAAGTGTGGAAACCCATATCCAATTTTCTACTTCCAGTAATGCTTGACCTTCACGGCTTGGACTCTGTCAGTAATCGTCTTTGTCTAATGATGTCTCAGCAGTACTTTTATAGCAAATCCTTCAACCAAATTTGCTGCATTCGTGAGCAAACTTTTTGTTTTATAAGTTTTCCAATTCCAACTTTTGCACGGTTTCAAACTGATTGTGTGAAGATTCAGATGCATAAAAGTCCGCCAAAACCAATTCTCAGAGACAATAAAAATCTCCCATGCACTGTAGAGGCAAATTACTCATGATAAAAATTACTTGAAAAAACTTGGTGACAATATTATACTGTGGAAGGATGCATTTTGTTTTCGTACAGTTTCCAAGTGGGTGTAAATTCATACTGCCTTTTTGAAAAATGTTTCGTGTGATGCTATTTCTAACAAAACAAGAAAACGTCGACGAATTGTAAAATAAATTAAGATGAACTATCAGTGTTTGCCAATTGTTTTCCTAGTTTCTATCGACAAAAACGTAAAGTAATTTGTACACAATCAACAGGTCAATACCTTATGCTATTTCCCAGGCAGATGTGTTCGATCACACAACTCTCACAAAACTGTTAAAGCTGTTTGATTTCAGAAAATGTGAAAAATATTTACTGTTGTCACAGGTACTTAAAGTTCTTCTGGCACACAAACATCTCGTGTAGTCTTGACACTTGTGATTTATTGAGCTAATGCAACTACGTGAACTAACTGTACAAGAAATTTAAGGAACCAACACCGATGAGGAGGTCCAGGTTGACCAAAGTCCGAGGTCTGGGTTTGGTCCAACAAACCTAGACTGACTGAGAAGTGATGGTTCCTATTCAAACACTTGTTAATTCTGCATTTCATGCCATAGAAGATTATTCGTGAGAAAAACTTTCCAATTTTGCGAGGAACTCTTCGGCATGAGGTAAGAAAATATCCTCACCAAGACTGTAAGGTCTGGGTTGGCTCACCCAGCCCTCAAAAATACATTGCTTGGACAGAGAAATTTAGACGACACAGCCCGGGCATGCTAGAATACACAACTCATTCTTGAAATTGATCATAATTGCTTGGTTCAGTACAACCCATTATCAAACGCTTAATTTACACAAATGCAATAGTTCGATAAATCGCAAGTGTCAAATTTTTCCTTAGGGATGCCTCTGATAACCAAAGATTTCCAACAAAGCACTAGGTCAAACCTCACTTCCTGTTGGAAAATCTGTAAATATCAGAGCCATCCTTAGGTATACTTGGAGAATTCCAACATAGTGTGGCTCTACCCAATATAAAATTTAAAAGTTCAATATTATTTTTGAGACAAATGTATTCCTTATTTATTTATGCTTTCGAATATATTTTCTCATAGACCACCATTGTAAAACCCAGTCAGACTTTGACTGAAGGTATCTAAAACAGTCAGAAATTGATGTTCTTTCCACAAAGTGTACAAAGGGCATGATCAATCATTCCACCTTTTTGGGAACTCGGGAGAACCACCTCTTTTAAAACCACTTAATAAAGATGGGCATTCTGAAGAGAAGAATAAGAAAGTGGTTAAATAGACCACTGACTTTGAATTTATTATAATCTGAAATATATCAAAAGAATTCACAGATGGGTCAGTGTACAAAAAGTGGTTTGCAGAATGATTTTCAAAGTAAATGTCTGATTGACAAAGAACTGAAATTCATAAGTCACTTCCACTTTTTTCTTCCCACGTTTTTGGAGGTTAGGTAATTATCAGATGTACTACCCAAAACTTAACTCAATTTGAAATGTTATGCATTTATTTCAAACAAGGAAATACATTTATAATAATATTTCAAATCTCACCAAAACAAAAATTAAGCAAGCAGAAATTAAATGAAGCTGATTTTGTTGAACATTGAATTTCTTAATTTTCTAACCAAGTTAAGGTGGTAGAAATGGATTCTCCTAATTTTTAGCAGAGCTGTTTTAACAGCTTTGCTCTTTATGGGAAATATTTTTGGATGAAATCTCACAATGAATGAATTTCCCACAAGTTTCAGAGAATTTCAGGAGATTTGAGAGAATGGAGCCATCTGAGTGGCTGATAGGAGTGGTTACATGACTTTACAGAGATTTGGGCAGGGAACGACAATTTACGTCATTCCCATGTGGAAATGACAAAACAGCTCTGCATGAAGCCTTCTGGCTTCCTTGTTGATCAATTGGAAATAGTTCGTAACAGCATTCTGATGTTGGAGGCAATGCTAATACAGATCTAGTATTTGACTATGGAGGAAAAATTAATTTTGTTGGTGCACAATTATGTTTCTCTTTTAATGAGGACATAAGAGCTAAGAGGAAATATTTAAATATACTTATTCTTTTTGGTAAGTCCTCAAGACTTACAATTCTCTGCTCCGCAAACATGGCGAAGGGTACCTGAATGGCACAAACATACTGGAATCCGTTATGATGAAGGCAAAACACGCTTCTTTATTTTTCATTTTATTTGAAGTTGAATAGGAATGTGAAAAAGTGATAACAATTAACAAGATACTATTTTACGAATATATAATATACCAATATGAATAAATCGTAGGAAATGTGACGTCAATATAGAAATACAAAGAAAAATAAATAGTTAAAAATAACGAGACACTAAAACCTGACAAAATCTGAAGATGATCGGCAAAAGGGCGAGATATTATTGATTTCGCCATTTTCAGGAATGTTTGATTTTATTTTGAAATTCATTTTATAAATGCGACAATACCAATATTTATGAATTACTGGAATGTTTCAGAATTTTCCAACATTGTGGCAGAGAATTCATTGTTACCTAATCCTTGGTGGACTGATGCATATTTTCAATCAATTAATAGAATTAATTACTTCCCCAAAATGTTAATAAATGAGTGGGTGCGAAAGGTATTTGATACCAATTCAATGCCTTGATAATGTTTGTTTCCAACAGTTTAACAAAAATGAAAACATTAAATATTACAAGAATTAATGAACTATTATGATAATAAAATAAAATATATCTACACTTATTACAAATGCCTTGTAATACTGCCAATAAATCACAGGACATCAAAAGTTATATATCAAAAATACAGCAATAAAAAAGAAACAAAAAATTATTGACAACACATAAATAAATATCTTACAATGTGGAATTATTTACAGGTGTCACAGGAGTCAAGCTGGAACCCAGTAACTCGCAGCTGACCAATCAGATTTAAAGCTAAGGGTGTCCATAGCAAGAATGCGAATTTATGTACATACAACATCAATTCTTCACTGATATTTTCGTTCCTTTACATTGGCAAGGAACATCGATTTTAAGTTCGCTTAGGCTGTGGTTGGGTTATCCTACATAAGTGATAATTCGGTAGAAGCTGTGCAGTTGGTAATAGTCTATGTAAACATAGATCTAGCTTAATCGATTTTTCCCTTAACGGCAGGTTAGACAATTTAACAAATATGTTAAATTAGTTAAATGCAATTTCAACTGGTGGTAGTCAATAATAGTAATCAATATAAATGGGCAATGGTAAATTCACTATGTCTAGTAATAAATGTTAAAGAACTAGCCATGGTGAATTTACCATTGTTTATTTGGATTGATTACTACCACCAGTTTGAATTCCATTTAGCTAATTTAAAAAATCTGTTAAATGACCTAACCTATCATTAAGGTAAAACCCGAATGAAGCAAATCTTTCAGCTTTCGTCAGCAAGGGTTGCTGGGTTACAGGTTGACCTGCTTTGACTTTGTGGCTTATGTAAAATCGATAAGAAATTTTGCAGTAAAATGTTTCACGTTTCGTAAGCTCATTTAGAATATGATGTGTTCAAGTTTGTGAAATATCTTGTTCAAAAGCATCATAATATTAAATTATTTTCTACAAAAAAGATAGGAATTATCTAAAATGAAGTTCATTTTCGTCTCATTCTAAACAATTAATACAAAACAAATGTTTTCCCAAAAGTTTAAAGCTGCTACAATCCTCGAGCAAACAATTGTTGATGACAATGCATTTGTCATATCATTCATAAAAACAAATTCAAAGTAAATGCTACAACATCTACCAGTAAGTACTAACAAAATGCAGAGTTGGTATTTAGTAAATAAGTTATAAATAAGTGACAATGTTCGAACTTTAATCTTAAACAAACGTGGAAGATGATTGAAAAAGTGAAGTTGAAAGTGACAATGTAAACTTTACATTGAGTGCCGAAAAATACCAAAAACATAGCTCATTATAACATAAGCTTTCACCAATTTTATCTTTAGCCGTATTAAAATTTGGTAAGGAATGCAGAAAGCAATGAAAGATCTAAAATGTTTTGATTTTGTAAAGCGAGTATTACGAAATCCACGCTGAAATAGCAAAGTTGATAGGCACAGCGTGATGTGATATTTTTCAAAACGCATAACATCTGGTTTTATTTTCCAAAGATTGGAATCATTTAGAATATTTTGGCTTTTTTGTGGTCAATGTGTGCTTTAACATTTGATGTCAGTCCGAGAGATGTTACGAACAAATTGTTTTATATGACAATATTTATTTGATCATTACCAGAAATGAACGTAAAACATAGGGGTCGCAATTGACGAATGGGCATGCTTATTCCATCCATTGTCTGGGCGTCTGTGAATAAAATAGCATTGCAAATAGTATCCGTGTAGATGATTGGATAGATGACTCCACGTTTATTTCTAGTAATGAATTGTGGTTGTTAAATTAGCCCATTTTGCTTCTCATTCTCAATATTTCAAGAAAGAACATGAGAGGGCATGATCTGTTATTAATGTTAGGCCATAGTAAATACATATTTCACACGAAATAACCGACAATAGACCCTTTACACTAAATAACAATT
Organism: Haplosyllis leylae; assembly: GCA_038406175.1. NCBI lineage: Eukaryota > Metazoa > Annelida > Polychaeta > Phyllodocida > Syllidae > Haplosyllis > Haplosyllis leylae. Next base: position 16,880 of record JBCAUG010358379.1, read on the forward strand.
CTTACGAAAAAGACAATATTGACAAACGGTCATATTTAATAATGTATATTAAAATGGATTATAAAATTTAAAGACTGTTGCTCCCGCAGATTTTCATTTGTTTTCTAAATCTTCTTGATCCCACGTTTAATTGGTAACAAATTGATTTACTTCCCAAAATATTCTATAAAAGTGAGTCTCCTCGCTACGCTCCCCCCATTCACAACAACTTTATTTCAAACTTTGATTTACTGAACATAGACATCATTTAAATCAGTTACTCGAGTTTTCCCTAAATGGAGCAGAACTTTCATTGAAATCACTGAATTCAACGACATCAGGATAGCTGAAAAATCACTGAAGCATGAATCGGGATCAATTTAACTGTCTTCTATGCTAGCTGTGTCTTTGTGATACAGTGGTAGAGTATCTGTCTCTTACACAGGAGATAGTGGGTTTGAGTACAGCAATCCTCTTTTTAATGTTATTTTGTCACTGAATTCGCTGAATTCAGTGAAAACATTTAGGGACTATTTACCAATGCAGATCTTCTCCTTGTATGTTGTCCTTACTTTTTGACAACAAGTGTATTTCTGAAGTAGCAGACAGCAGATGCTTCTTTATCTCGAGGGTTTGCTCCCAAATATCACTGTGAATGTTACTCCTACACTGTCTCTATCGCTCCATCGGACTTAATAGAAAAATACTCTTGTGTGTAAAATACACTTAGCACAAATTGCGATTGCTTGAGCTTCTTCCATGATAATCATCGTGGCTTCTTACTTCTAGTGTACATTCAGTATCAATACGATTCTGTATACCATTTGGATATTAAAATCCTGCCAGAGCAAAGTCAGTGTTGGAAATCACGGATGTGGGCTGCAGATTGGGACAAATTTCTTTGTTTCTATTGCTTCCACTGTTGATATTTCAAGAAACTTTAATCTGCTGTTGTTTTTCTTCATCAAAATCAGTTTGCAGAATAGTTGGAGGCGCCACTTTTGGAACTACAGTGTCCTCGTGCAGAGGCGGATGAATACTTTGTTCAGCGGTGATTTTCAAGCGCGGAATGATACTGGTGGGGACGACACCATCAATGCAAGATGGTCGCCTAAAGTTATGGGGACTTCCGGGAGGAGTGACAGAGTCTGTGGAGAGCATTGGCGAGGAGGAGCTCCTTGTTGTCTCCTTCAAGGATCCAGTTCTTGAAGGACTGGAGTCTCTGGATTTGAATCCTCCTCCCCTACCTCTCTTCTTCTTAAAACTAAGATGGCGGCTAATCCAGTTCCCCTTGGGTTTCTCACATTTGCTTCTGGCTAAAATATCTGGTTCACTGCTCCACTTTTCGCGTGTTAGAATGAACGTTTTCTTGAGGAAGTACTTCTTGCTGTGGACGTACTTGGAGATGGCCTCGGCGCACCCGTGCCTCCCCGTGAACCTCGCCCACTCCTCCGCACACAGACCTCGTCCGTGGTCCCTTCTGTTTGGATTAGCACCTAAAAATAACAGAGTATTTCTTCTGATAATTGGTGGAGTTGTTGTTTTAAATTGTTTTTCCTCTTTTCATGAGTTGCGAAGAGTATAACAACTTTAAATAATAATAATATTTATTCGTACTTTTGTTTACATGAATGCATTTCTGGTGTTATTTCGTTATGATACGTTACTTTAACCATTGACAAAAGCACTGGACATAAACAGTCTGTGTAGACTTAATACCATAGTAGTATTATGCCCAACATACTAGGATAATATAATATAGTGTAAAAAATATAGAAAACATAATGTTCTTAGATATATGATCACGCATGATATGCTATGTACATAGTATAACTGTGAACGTAAATGCAAATGTGTTCTTCCGTTACATCCTGTAACAACTTCATTCTCCATATGTTGAATCATGTACTTCGTATTTATCCAAAATAATGGAATGATAAAACGTCACTGTGTTCGAGATAGTAAAACAATGTTCTTCCGTTACATCCTGTAACAAGTTCCTTATTCATCTGTTGCATCATGTACTTCGTGTTTTACCAAAGTCATGAAAAAAATAAACCATCAGTTTGTTACGTACTGTAACAAGGTCTTTGTCCATTTGTTGTGTCCTGTACTTCGCGATTATCGTATAAATGCAATTTTATACTGTGTCAAATCCTGACCTTATTTGCTACATGGAACATATTATACAATATAATATAACCGTCTGGTAACTAATAAAAGAAAAAGAACGAGTATTTAAACCGTAAACGTCATGTATCATGTGCAACTCTGGCTCTTCTAAAGTATGTTGCATCCTCCACTTCATATTCTATGTCATTGCACATCTGGTTAACAGATTGGCACGTTTTTACTTATTCCAAATCCACACTGTCCCGATGTGTTAAATAGTAAATCAAGTAATCAAATGTAATACAACAAAATTGCGTGCATCCTCATTTAGGATTTAGAACCGTTTCACACTGAACACTTAGAATATTAAACATAACTATGCGAAAAAATGAACAAATTCAGTAAACTGTCCATTGTATCCTTTCCTTGATGGGTCTAGTTCGTTGCTTACTGTAAACACTTTAAGTAACATATACACTTATAGAAGGTATTGTACCGTCCTGTAAGTACATTATAATGGGTAAGTATGAACCATTATATATTAATCGTTACATCCTGTACTTACAGCTATGCCAGGAGTCACGGTAGATTACACAATCCATGTCACACAATATAATCGAGTTCATACCTCTCGGTATATTCTTCTCTGGATGTGTTACGTCCTATCTTCACGTTGCATATGGAGAACACAGAACAAGGTTCTGTTAAGGGCTATGTTGAGTTTTTTGCATGGAGAAAGTAAATTTCTTTCCGCATTTTTTGCAGTGATACGGTTGCTCTCTGCTATGTACTCTCTTATGCTGTTTAAAATTCCATTTGTCTTTTGTTTTGTATTCACAATCTGGGCATTCTATTGTAGATGCATTATGAGTAGCTAGGTGCTTGAGCATATCATAGTAGTGTGTAAAGTCACGTTTGCACCCTGGGTGGCTGCATATATGTAGTCGTTGTTGGAAGTGAGTCTTTCTGTGGTCTTTTAGTTGAGACTCAAATGGGAAAGTCCGGTCACAATCAGTACATGGAATCTTTTTGCCTACATGTTTCTGTGCACTTAAAGGATTGCTGAAAATTTTGGGACACTTCCCACAAGCTATCGGCGGGTGTCGTTCGCTGTAGTGCACTACGAATGTGGTTGAATCAGTAAACCTTTCTCCACACATGTCACATCTGCAGTGGCGTCCAGTTTTTTTTCTTGACTATCCTGATTCCGTGGTGAGTAATCTTAACGTCCTAAGCACCGATTGTTTTTGTGGACTCTGTTGTCTCTGGTGATTCAGTTGTATCCTGTAGTGGAGTTGTTGATGCTGCACTCCCAGTTGATGAGGTGGAGGGCTTGTTTGACGATTGTTTAGAGCTTATTGGTTTTGATGATCTATTTTTGTTTATAAGTTTTTGGGCTGCCTGTCATGCTGCTGAGGGTCCCTTCCTGGGCCTCAGGCTCATCTGCTGTTTTTTGGAATGACCAGGGTAGTAGGTAGGGTCTGATTTACTGTCACTATCAGATTTTTGATTATTATCACTTTTATTATCCGTTGCATCCTGTGATTCCGTTTCATCCTTGGAATTTTCATCACTGTGCACTGAAGGAACTGGGGTAGAGCTTTTCACTGGATGCTGTTCAAAGTCATCACTGAGAGTGGTAATGGAGACATTTACATCCTTAGACATAATATCCAAAAAACTTATAGACTCTATGTCATCTTGGCTAGGTGTTAATACCTGGAAGGACATGGATGAGTTTGTGTTAAATACTTCGTCTGGCAGGCCGAAGGATTTAAGCTGTGCTTTGATTTTCTTCTCCAATTTTAACATCCCACTGGGTGAGGATTTTTCAGGTAAGTCTGGTGACGCATCCGATGAGCCTGTATTATCTGTAGCTGTTACACTATTATTGGATGCAGGTATTGCGTTTGTTGTTACGTCTGTTACTCCCACTGTATTATCCTGCGAACTAGGCACTATATCCGGTGTGATGCCAGATACACTAGCATTCTCCATTGATATCTCAGCCGTGTTAGTCACAGTTAGATTTGTGGTTGCATCCGTAACATCATCTGTGTTCTCCTGTGAACTGGGCTCAATATTGATGATCTGCATCAGTTCAGTGGAGGAAGAGCCAATGTTAGAGTCCACAGTGATGGGTTCTGGAGATGTATCCGAGTATGCCAAAGTACTTGGCGGATCTTCTCCATCATGAATATTTGTTTCATCCTGGGATTCAATACTGGTTAAAGTATCTTTCTTGCTTGGTATGCAGTTGGTGTAATGGTGGGGTTGCATTGTCCCCTGTAGTGCGGTTGTGTCCTGCAATACCTCCTGTGGGGGTGTTGCGTCCTGTGGTAACTCTTGTGGATATATTCCATCTTGTGATGTTTTAGTTAATTTGTCCCCTAGAATTATGGTATCATCAGAGGAAAGGTCTAAGTCAGTTTTAATTGGGGTCTGTTGCATAGACATTACTGCGCTGATCCTCAGGTTTAATGCACAATTTATTGCATGGTCTGGCAGTAGGCTCAGCGGTTGACCAGTCTGCTCATCTTTTAGTGGCAGATTTGAATTGTTCAAAAAACTGATTTCTCCAATCGGAACTTGGGGTTTCAGGTCAGTTTCCTCATAAGACGTTGTGTCCTGTACATCCTCAACACCTGCTTTAGGTGCAAAGTCTGCATCGAAAAGTGTGGTAGTAGTTGGAAGAACCCTCGTGATGTCACTTTCAGCTACAAAGTCTTGGAGGTTTTCCACTACCTGTGTGTTGGATGTGTTGAAACACATCCTTTCTCGATGTATAATGTAGGCTTCATGCATATTCAGGTCACGATGCAGCTCCCTTGCATCCTGTATCTCTTTGAGGTCGATAATTGGTGGTTTTACAAGGGCTGGTTTCCGCCATACAGGTTGTCTCCAAGAAACAGCAGTCGGGTTTCACATATCTCTTCTACTAGTTCAGGTCTCATGCCTGGTTTCACATCAACTGTACACCATGTTTGGTTATTGTTGTATACAATACTGTGGCATCTGAATAGTATGCTAAGACAGTACAAACTAAGTTCATCTGGGCCATGTTTCTTTAGCCTTTGCTGCTGGAACCACGTGGCAATATCCAATCCTTTCATGCCTAGACACACTTGGCCTGCAAGGCCACACCACTTCCAGTTTTCCTTTATCTCTTCTCGGAGTAGCTTTTTAACCTTTGCCAGAGAAATATTTGTATAACCACTAAATATCGCATATAAACACTGAGTATTTATTTCACCTTTCTTTGCAGTGAAGCAGTTGCTTGTATCCAATTCGAACATTGCTGCCATCCAGCTGGTATCAAAACTATCGATGTCCACTGCATCTTGGTCACACAAGTTTTTCACGGTAGGTATATATTCCACGCGTTTACAAGCGTTAACGAGTTCTTCTGCAATTGATAATTTGGTGTCTTCTTTTGTGCTCAAATTGTTTGCCGCCATTTTGTCTGTTGCAGCCTGGTACCTTTCTTAGAAAGTAGCCTGGTCTTTTTTGGCCTAGATGTCAGCTTTGCCATCACATGTATAAGTTCAGTTATCCATCACAAATGTTCCAGTCAATTTTCTATCACTCATTGAACTTTGTGGTGTCTAGTACCTTGTTGTCTCTTGTAGTCAATCGTTACCGCTTGTCATCAGTCTTTTGGAGAGGGGTTGGACTGACTAATACAACTCAAGTGGTCAGCAAGCAAGGACAATTGGTACAATGAGAATGAGATGTAGGTTCATAGTCGAACACGTCTTTGAGCATTTCATTGATAGGGTTACATCCTGTCATTTGTTGCAGCCTATAATGAGTGTTGCGACCTATAGTCACATCATTAAGAATTTTTTGCAGTTCTTAACGAATACTTCGTATACTGGGATTGCCTTTATTGTGGGAGGGAGAGCTTCAGAATCGACAATGCTTTTATACAGGTAACTTTTCCTGTACCATGATTTTGTTTCTTTGGGGACATTTAATCCTTTCTTATTTCGTGTTTCATAGTGATGAGATTTTACCAGGGATTTGTTTTGTGGATCGGTTTTACTTTCATTGATGATTTTTGTAGGGAGTTGTGAATGTTGTACCCTGTAATGATGTTTGTAATTGGACAGCTTTATTGCTTCTGTCACTGTCAAAATATGTGAATTATGGTAATTTGCTAAGGTAGGGGGTTTGTTCGTAGTAAGGCAGAAACATTTATCTTGTAGTTTCTGAAGTCTTTTTGGGTCAGTGGTAGATAGCATGTTTCCCCAAATGCTGATGCAGTAGTTTAGATGGCTGTATATTTGAGCAAAGTAGAGGCATTTTTTTGCATGTGGTGACAACATGTTTTTGCTAGCTCTGAGCATGTGCATATTTCTTTTGATTTTTAGGATCAGTTTGTTAACATGTGTATGCCATGACAGTGTGTTGTCTATCCATACTCCTAGGAATTTTGTCACCTGTACTAGGGGTAATTCTTTATTGTTTAGGAGTATGTTACCTCCTGTAGGCTTGCTATGTCCAAATAGCATACACACTGATTTGTCTACATTTAGCGTAAGGCTGTTTGCTCTAAACCAGTCATCTATCACCTTGAGATCTTTTTGCATTTTCCAGGTAGCATATCTTAAATTGCTAGCACTCACATAAACAGTTGTATCATCTGCAAACAGGATACATTGGGTGTGTTGCAGATGTAGATACAAGTCATTTGTAAATAACAAGAAGATTAGAGGACCTAGGCAAGACCCCTGTGGGGTGCCATAGTCTACCCTATACCAATCCAAGTAAGAGATTTCTGTGTCAGATGTATTACATTTAACTCGTAATGTCCTTGAATTGAGATAAGATCTATACCACTCCAGGGGGGTACCTCTAATTCCATATTTTTCTAACTTATGGAATAGGACTTCGTTGCTGATGGTGTCAAAGGCCTTTGAAAGGTCCAAATAAACTGCTATAGTGACATTATTTTTGGCATTTTCTTTGACTATGGTGCTAAGTAAGTCTTGCACCGCATTCTCACAACTATGTTTACTTCTAAAGCCATATTGTGCACTATATAGCTGTTTTGTTTCCTCTAAGAAATTGTAAGTTCTCTTGTATATTACTTTTTCCAGTAGCTTGGAGATGGTCAGCAGTAAGGAAATTGGTCTATAATTGGTTTTTTGTTCTTTACTCTTACTCTTGTATAAGGGGACCACTTCAGCATTTTTCATTTATTCTGGGAAGCTTCCATCAGCCATTGACTTGTTGAAGACTATACTTAAGGGTTCAACAACACCTTTCTATATTTTCTTTAGCAACTTATTGCTGATGTTGTCTGAGCCACTGCTTCCTTTATTAGGAAGTTTTTTGATTAGTTTAAGAATTTCCTGGGGTGTAGTCGGACTAAGAAACAAGCTCTTTTCATTATCACTTATTCTTTTAATGTATTCCCTAACAGATTTAGTAGATTTTGGAATGTTATTTGCGAAGAGTTTCCCCACGTTCGCAAAATATTTTCCTAGTTCATTAACAATTTTCTTTGAATCATGTGTTTTGATGTTGTCAACTTCCAGGCTATCAATTATGTGAGTCTTGTTGCTAGTCTTCCCAGTAATTTCATTTATTATTCTCCAGAGATTCTTTGTGGAGTCTTTATATTCTTTACACTTTTCTGAATAGTAGGACTTTTTTGCATATCTGATAATTTTCTGTAGACATGCTTTATAGTCCCTATACTTTGTCTGTTTGTCCAGTTGCGTCCTGTTGGCCAAAAACTGTTGGTACAGTTTATGTTGTTTCCTTTGTGCCCTTTTTATACCCTTAGTGATCCAGGCTTGGATGGGTCTGTTCTTTATTCTACCTTGTTTAAGAGGGGCATGGGTGTCAATTATTTCTTGTAGTTTGTCATGAAAATTGTTGAATGCATCATTGCAATTCTGGTTACATAGTAGTAATGGCCAGTCTATTTCCAATAGGTCATTTTCAATTTTGTCTGTTTTTTTGTCATTAAGTCTTCTGGATCATATTGTTTCCTCACATTTGGTGTCCATCCTCATGTTTTCACAAATAGTGAGACATGGTAGGTGATCACTAATGTCCTCAGTTAGTATCTTACTCTTACAACGTCCATGTAGATTAAAGGGTACTAGGATGTTGTCAATTAGAGTAGCTGTCGAATTTGTGATTCTTGTAGGTTTGGTAATAGTCGGGTAAAAGTCATGTTCAATGAGGTTTTCAAAAAACTCCTCGGTTTTTTTGTGACCATTTACTTTCAGGAGGTTTATGTTGTGATCCATGCATATTATTACATCACGTTTGTCCTCCTGTAAGCATTTGAGTAAGTTTTGCATATCTGTCAGACTTTCTTGCAAGTTCATGTTTGGTGGTCGGTACAGGCTAATAACTAGGATACTTTTGTTTGTGCTTTTTATTTCAACACAGACATGCTCTAACGTCTTGGTTTCGGGCAGTAAGTTCTGTAACTCTCTATGCATAATTTTTTTAGAGAGAATTCCCACCCCTCCCCCTTTTTTTCCAATTCGATGTTTTTGTATGAAGTCATAGTCTGGAAAGTTGATACGTGAGCTTGTTTCTTTCCTGAGCCAAGTTTTGTTCAAGGATACAACACTCACTTTATTTGATCCTCCCAATTGGTCTAAAAGATTGATTAGTTTGTATTGTTTGCTCAATAGACCTCTTATATTGAGATGGAGGATATTTAAGTCTGTCTCTGATAAGGAGGGATATGCATCTTTATCAATATACTCGCAATTGAAGTTCAAAAGATCCTCATTAGATGAGAAACCTATTTGGTCAAAATCGAAAGCTGGATCATTGTCTCTGGTAGTCATCACAGGGATGTCAAATAATTCGTGATAATATATACAGTTGATGTATGATGTGATGAATTGGGTGAAGATGATAATGCAAAGAAGTGAATTTTGGGATACAAAAGCAATAGTGCTTTGGCGATATTGTTGGAAAATTAGATAATAGTGACTTACAGTTATGACAAGGCGGCGGTTGACAGAGGGTGTGTCCATGTTCAGTTAAATCTGATAGTTTATACACCCATAGTGAGTGATATAACCTGCAAACCTTTCTGTTTTACCGTTACTTCCTAGGGACAGTTCTTTGCCGTTACCTCCTAGGAACAGTTCAAGTTACATTACGTCCTAAGAACCATAATCGATTATTTAGGTAGTTCATCCCGTACTTCCATTAGTATTTCCCCTAGTATTCCGATGTTGGTCCATGTGTTTCTGTTTAGGCAATTTCCATTCTTTATAGGTACTCCATTTCCCCAAAGTTTATCATAGGGTAGTTCCACAATTGTCTTTTGGCCAGTACTGTGGAGTATTTGTGACAAAGTGTTGTTCTTCTCAAACTTGGCTTTGCTTCCTGGTTTGCACAGGGACTTTGCAACTCTACACCAACTTTCATGGTTGTAGTTTTTTATGTTGGAGGCTAGTCATTTGCATTGGAGAGCTGAGGTAGATGACAGTATTTTCCTGGCTGTGTCATGATCATTAAAATGCTTGGCTTTTTGTTCCTGAATAAATTGTTCTGAGCAGTGGTAATGCTGCCCATTTAGTTCAAATTTCGCCGGGTGAAAGTTGGATAGTGGGTTTAATTCACCAAAGAACCCTATGGTGTCCTTGTCCATCATTGATGTCGCAAGAAATCCATTCAGATCTTCTGGTAGTTGACCTATGGTTTCTGGTGTGTATCTTTTGCCTTGTATTATTAGGCTATCCCCTTCTAATTTACTTTTATTTTTATAATGTGGGATGGTCTTCGCTAGTCTTAGAATAGGCCTCAACAGTTTCCTTGACTTTTCTGTTTCCTCGGTGAATTCTTTGTCCACGTAAATCCCTTTAGGGAGGTGGCTTTTACTGCCGAACAATGTGTCTACGTGGGTTTTTTTCTCAAATTCCACTGATATTGGTCGGTTGGTTCCACTTTTGAATTTTCCTATTCTGGTGCAACTTCAAATTGGAATGCTTCTTGCTATTTTCATTCGTTTCCTGCTGTCCTTTTCATCTACTGTGTTGGCTATGGCTCTGTATACACTTTCCCGTCTGTTATCTTCGAGTTCCCAGTTATCTTCCTTGATGCCGTGGAAAATTACACTGGTTTGTAACATTCGGTTTTCCAACTTGTTTAGTCTGTGTTTTAGATCATTGTTTTCTTGTTCCATTTTTAGGTACTTTAATTCCAGGGATTCTTGTCGGTGTTCAACTTCCACAAGCTTTTTACTTTCCGCTTCCTTTTCTTGTTTTGCATCTAGTAGTGTTTCCATGTCCTTCTTGAGGGGATTGATTAGGTCATGCAATGTTGCTTCATTGGAGGATTTCAAGTCATGCATCATCTGGGTCATAATTTTACCAAACTCCTGGAATTCTGTGGAGAACCCAGCAAATGATTTTTCACTTAGGATAGTCCCCTGTGGTTTTTTGTTGCACCCTGTAGGAGGAGGTTGAGAAGGAATCGTTCTGATCTGTTCAGCACTGCTAAGATCTTCATTACTCTCGGTGTTACATCCTTGAGGCTCATTACATCCTATCTTGTTGGGGTTTGTTATCTTTGTTGCTCCTTTGTCACTTTCCAAGTTGCCTGTGTCTTCTGCGGTATCCATCTCTATGTGGTTATCGGCATCAACATCTCCTATATTTGTTTTCTCAATATTTTTGTTTGTGTAGGGAGTGTCATCACTGTATGATAGTTTTCTCATTGTTTCCGGTTGGTGTCTTTTCTGTGAGGTACCTTCTATGCTGGGTGGTGACCTTTTCTTCATCATGGTTTGTTCATTGTTGACAGGTGTTAAGGCTTCACCTGGGATGGTCTCGTTGACTGTTATGTCCTTGGTTGTCCCACTTTCCATGTTGCCTTTTTCTATGTTTCTTTTTCCTTTTTTGTTGAATGTTTCTTCCAAAGACTGCTGGCCTTCTATCTGTTTTATGTTTTTTGACATTCTTTGGGTTACCGCCTGTAGCGATTTCGGTTTCCAATGTTCTATTGATTTTACATAATATCTTGTAATTATCACTCACTTCTCACTGTTAACTTGGTCTTATTCCTTAGATTTCCACTTTCCTTCTATTTTTTCACTTGGGTTATCTGCTATATTCCTTTATATTTCACTTGAGTCACTTATATACCCATTTCCAACGTTATTTGCTAGGATTTAATTCATTTTAGGTCCTAGCTAATTTCGTGCATTTGAATTTGCCGCCATCTCCCTTAATATATTAAAGCTTTTTTGCCAAAAAATTCCAAAATACTGCAGATTGAAATTGATGAGGAACCTGAATAATTATAACAAATGTTAAACTGCAATTTAGCTGAAATAGAAAAATCAAAAGAACGAAAGTGAAATAGTTACATATTTACCAGCAAATAGTAGGAGTTTAGCACATCTAGTTCGTCCCTGAATAGCTGCCTTCATGAGGGCCGTAAATCCCAGGTGGTTGCACTGGTCTATCCGCACTCGACGGAAGTTCTGCAGTAAATAGTTCAACACGTCCGCATGACCTGATAAAAGAAAAGTGAATTCAACTGCCTGAAACATCTTGACGTGAATAATAAGAATAATAGTTGCGTTTTCCCTGAATGTTTTCACTCAGTTCGTTGAATTCAGTGACAAAATATATTAAACGGATTGCTGTATTTGAACCCACTATCCCTTGCGTGAAAGACAGAGATTATAATCTGATTCATGCTTCAATGATTTCTCAGATGCTCTGAATTCAATGTAAATTCCGCTCTATTCAGGAAAAACCCCATTTACATCCTTCGACTTGGGACTTTGATAATAACTACAGAAAGCGTTGTTGTTTTTTTTTTTGTAAATTTTTCAAAGTGTGCTTGGGTGTGGTTCAGAATCTAAATAGTAACACTGTTTTGCAAAATAGTTTCTAATTTCAGTAGAGTTGACATATCATTTTTCTAACTCTTATTTATTAAGATTAGTGATAATCAAATTCCGTATCCGAAGGCTACGTGCAAATCCTTTTTACAGAAACAAGAAAATTGGTCTTTTTCTTTGGAGGGGGTGCCGATTCGCATCTGTTTTGGACTGTGGATGTAGTCTAAACTGTGTTTCACGGCCATGATGCACCCCGTCTTTGATGTCTTTGTTTAATCTCTACCGAGATAATAAACACTTACATCTTCATTGGGTTTTTGAACATGTTTTGGCACTGCTGCTTTTTAGAAATTCATGTTTTGCATATTTCTATTGGGTAAGAACTCATTTGTTCACCTCGGAAGAAATACTGAACACTAACCTGCTTGAGCAGCGAATATGAGCGGCGTGTTTCCATCCTTGTCTGGCAGGTTCGGATCCAACTCCTCCAACTGGTTTAATAGCTCCAGTATCGGCAGAAAACCGTTACCGCAAGCATAGCTCATCCCCGTCTGAAAGAAAACGACAGAGAAATCAAATTGTGGATCAAATTACATATGTGTTTTTGATGGCGCTTTCCCATGTAATCAGTTACCACGCAAAAACAAAACAATGGAGTTTTTCAGTAATTGGCTTCAAATTCTGCAGATTCTACAGAATCACGAGAGAACTAAAAAATTCTAGCTGCAAAATATAACCTCCACTGGGAAGTGAACCCAGGCACTGACTTTGCTCTGACTTTCATGTCCTGCATGCTACCACTGAGCTCATTCCCCTATCTTCTGGAAGTCTCAGCCCTTATGTCCTAAGTCTAAGAATCAATAGAGCATGACTGGGTTCACTTCCCAGTGAGAGTAACATTTTGCTACTGGATTTTTTAGTTCTCTCGTGATTCTGTAGAATCTACAGACTCTATAGCCTAACGCCAATTACGGAAAAACTGCAATTAGCATGTGAGTCACTTTTATGCAGTGGGTGCCTGTAAATTTGGGCCTTAGTAGAAACAGTAAGCATATACAAGTTAAATTCTGGTAGATGAATTTTTCCCACGGACCCGTTAGATCTAACTTAATTCTTGGAATCATTTCACATAAATAAGATCAGAAAATCTTTAAATTTTCAAGAATATCAAAAAATGTTTAATAAAGTTTTCATAACTGTCGTCCACGAGCATTTATTTTTGTTGTTCAACTGTCTGGCAGAAATCATAATGCCAACAATTTCATGGTACATAATAATTACCCAGCATCAGAAATTATTATGTACCATCACATGAATCAAATAGATGGTAAAAATAAATAGATCTAGATGGTTTCTTTCAAATACTTGAAAAACTAAAAGAATGACCACAATGAAATGAAATTTTAGTCAGTATTTTGTGATCTCAAAAAATGACAGAATTGTATAATCTGTCAGTAGTGTTTAATACGTCTATGTGATATCACAAAAAGTAAAATATCTTCCTTTCGAAAATGATCTCTGAATTCAACACTTTGTTCAAAGTTTCTGACATCCGTAAGATTTGTCATATGACAATGTAAATTTGAAAATGAAAGTAGCACATGACGCTCATTATACATATTGTATCTTGTCTGCTCTACATCTCCAGGTAATTCTATATGTTATTTCCTACTTCACATTTTGTTCACGGATTCCTTTGCAGAAACATGGATACAAAGATCCTTTTAAAGTTTCCAACAAAGTTTGAATAGTTTTATGAATACTTTTGAATTGTGTGAAAGAAACAACTGAGAATGGTAAAGGCCACATGGAACATTGCTTCGGATAACTGTATATCAACCAATTATTCCCAAAATATTTCCTAATGACAAAAGCATGGGCGAGGACGGACCAGAATTCTTCGGATTCTAAGTCTACTGCTCAAAATTCAGGCGTACAAAGTTCGCTGCCGGCTATGCATTGAAAAGTCTTTCGAGTTTTCCCTAGACTGTACAATGTTGGAAACGTTTCCAACAAAAAAATTATGCAGGGAAGAGCAAAATAAATACAACAAAAATTGCCTCAAGTGGGGATAGAACCCAGAACCTCTGATGCCTTCCTGATTGTACCAACTTGACATTTGATTGTCAGTCTAAATCTATAAGACCTTATTAATGTCAAGCTATATTTATTGTAGATATGATTGAAGTCCAAAATGTGGTGCATGCAACAAAATTCAGTTCAAAGTTTTCCTTTTCAACATGTGTCTGAACAGCATAGTTGGATGATCATCAGAGTAGGTTATAAGAGGTATTAGATTTTATCCCCACTAGAGGCAATTTCTTTCACTAAATTTATTAGGTCCTCCTTGTTTGAGCCTTTGCTGGTAACATTGCCAACTTTGAATAAATTCGGGACCATTCACACTTAATGACAACGACATGGACATTTCGTGTCATCATTTCACTTCCTATTCATGTCATTGTTGTCGTGTGCGAGTGATCCCTCAGGGAAACATCGAATATCATGTACCGTTAGTTTTGTGAAATTGAGCCTGACAAGTGCGAGTTAATCCAGGGGAACCAGATTGCGTGAACATTGCGTGTTGTGTTCTTCGTGTTACATGAGTAAAATCATCAACACAGGAATATTGCAATCAATTCGTAAAATTTACACGCGTGTGTGCTTCCATTAGGCTCCTAATCCTGCTTCACATTTTCCTTCCCTAATTGGTTTTATTTGCCGCGATAACCTCATTAATGATCTGCACGATTCAGATTCCTTCACAAAACTAAATCATATGGTGTTAGAGACTCAGTTACAATATCTCCGTGTATTCCGTCTTACTAATGAATGTGCTTCACATATTGTTCTTATGTATTAGTGAATCGATATCAAAGCAAAGTGCAAATTGGGTAACTGATGTTCAAACATTTCTCAAAGGAACTCGTGACTTATAATAAAGGGATATTTGGAATTACCTTTATTCCATTGTTTTTCATGTATCTCTTGAACTCTTCAATGTTAGAGCGGACAGAGCTGGAAAATGGAAAGGCTAAGATCAGCGAGCCCAATTCATTTCCTGGTGACTCTCAGAGAGTTACCTATCTTATTCGAGTTTTTCCTAAATTACACGAACTCACAACACCAACCATCTACAGATTAGAATTCCAATGCCTTACCCACTCAGCCACAGAGACCTGTGTTATGCTCCACTTCACTTTTTGGACCTGGAATCATTTCAAGATTCAATAGAGCATGACT
>JBCAUG010358380.1:0-16813 GCA_038406175.1 Haplosyllis leylae
AAAAGTGAAAGTTTGTCTACATAGTACAACTCCAAATCTAGACAAAGTGAAATCTAGTATGTCATTTTGTTGAACTCGGACAATTTTTATTCAAATTATCAGTGCTTTTGAATAACACCAAGAATAAATCAGACTAACCAAAACTAATCAAAGTTGAACTTGTTCTAATTTCACTTTCTTTGCTCATACTTCAGCTAGCTACTGCTAGAAATCAATTTTTAGTAATAACTTTTTTTATGCCGACTAGTCGACTATCAGAATTGTAGTCGACTAGTCGCTGTTTCATCCGACTAGTCGACTAGTCGTAGTCGTTCTGCCTTCCCTAATAAGATGGCTTTGGTGAATTTGTATGCGGTGACTAGTTGTAGAAACTATTCCAAGACTTCTTTTATGAAGATGAAATGTGTTCTTTCCGTATCAAATAACCGTCTATCGGTTGAAAATAGCTCCATTCTCATAGTATCGAATAAATAAAAATTGAAAAGTTTAAATTCCATTTCAGCGCTTGTTTTCTATAATTGCTGTATTACAGATGGATAGTTTCTACCTAAATATTTTAGATTTCCATTCAAACAACTCAGTACAATTCAATCTTCACAGTCTGGCTGAATTTGCCACAGATTTATTTGTACTGAGATGTGTGCTGGGCAAAAATAAAACTTTTCTTCTTTTAGTTGTGTACGTAGATCAAGTGAAAATGATTTTATTATGGATGTTTACTTAATGTACTAATAATGTACTAAATGTTCTAAAGATTATTGTTCTATTAGAAATTAGCGTGAACGGTATTATTGTTATTACAAGTATTTTTGATTCTGTACAATTATTATTGTGTAAATTAATAGTAAAATAAAAGTATCTCTTGTTATGTTCAGCAAAACTAATCGTCTTTTAAATCCACGTCTTTGATTTACGATTTCCCTACAAATTTTATCAAATTTACGATGCCAACCTGCAGAGCACATTCGAGTTTTTCTATAATTCGTTCTTTTCTGCCAAATTCTGGCAGAATCCTGCCAGCATCGACGGTGAAAAGCAAAATAAAAATTGCCCTAGTGGCGATTGAACCCACAACCCCTAGATCATCACTCTAATGCTCTACCAACTGAACTAAGTCACTATTTGGTTGTCTGTGTGAATCATTACAGCCTTTATAAAGTCAGGCTCTATTGATTCCAGAAATAATCAAAGTCCAACATGTGAAGTGGTGCATGAAACAAAGCTAGCTTCAGAAATCTGCTACTCAACACATACCTCCCTGGCACAGTCAGTAGAGCATTAGAGTGATGATCCAGTGGTTGTGGGTTCAATGCCCACTAGGGGCAATTTTTATTTTGCTTTTCTGTGTCAATGCTGGCAGAAATCTGCCAGGATTTGGCAGAAAATAACGAATTATAGAAAAACTAGATTGTAAACTTTTAGGTAATAATTAGCTTTTAAAAAGTGAGGGTATTGTAAAAATTCAGTTTTTTCACAGTAAAGTCCACATACAAGGCATTTCTGAATTTGAGATTAATAAAAACAGGCAAGAGTGAATTCTGATAACCATACCAGTCTTTTACCAACTTATTGTAATTATTTCATTAAAGGATTTTAAAAAAATTGTGCATATTCGTCTACTCATAAAAGGTGTGATTATATTTTGATAAAACCCTCTGCTTGGTCTATTCACATCAAATTTAGCCAAGATTGCAAAGTGCATAAATAAAGCACAGGCTGAATGTTCATGCTACCACTGAAGGGACACAAGCCCAGGCCTTAAACTTTTTTTTGGCCAATTACCCCATCGTTATTCACCAGTTCAGGGGTGTTTGCACCTGTTGCACTTCTATTTAAAGAAACCAATAACTAATAAAAAAAACTAATAAATATATCAGACACGTTGTGTAAATGTGTGAATTATGTAATGCTGTCAATATTTGGCAAAATAAAAATATTTAACCTCAACAAATCTTTGGCATTCTTTGTGTAATTGTTTCAAACAGATATTAGAATATTTCTTCAGAGTATAACTAAAATTCATTGGTTCTTTTAAGAGAAATCTTCTTTTATATGTTACAACCATTAGGGAATGGGACAGACAAAAAATTTGAAACAGACCCCCCCCCCTTATGGAAAATCAATTAATGTGTTCAAACTTTAAGTTCCTTGGGACAATATACATAATAGGACATTACACAATGTCCCAAATAATCTGTATATTAAATGAAATGTCATATTATTAAATGTAAATAGCTTTTCCATTTGTTTAAATCTGCATAATGAATTTTTGGAAAATGTCTGTCCCACCATTAAATCACTAAGTATCATAATACAAACATGATTTTAAATCTTTAAAAATTGTTCAAAGTTAAAAACAAAAATATTGTCTTTCCTTTGCAATCTTAGGTATCTTTTGGTGTATCCAGTATTCCTTTAGTTAATCTCATTACACAAGAAAAGCTTTAAAAATGTCTTCAAACACAAATGTAATGATAAACCTGTTGCAATGTTTCTTTTCAAATATTCGTGTTTCACCATTTCATAACATCTTCAATGGCTTCCATTGAAAGCAGGTAAGAATATTTATGTTTTTGTCTAATTTACTTAGAAATAGTGTTCTGATGACCAAATTAATAATGCAAAATTATTCTGTAGTATTTCTAGATTTGCACTGTTGTTACCATGAGCAATCACTCGTTCAACTTTCTTTTAAAACCAGAAACATATCCAATAGATCTACTCATGACAGTGAATGAAAACACAAGTAAGCATTCCAAAATCCATCTCTATTCTTATTGTAATCAATTATGTAAACATTTGATTTTTTGTATTACCTGCTTAAACTCAGCTGTTCTTCAATGTATGTCCACTATGTATGCTCCAAAATTACAGAAAGAAGAAGAAGAAAAAGGAGAAGGAAAAAGATGAAATTGCAATGACGATGGAGACAAATGAAGCACGAACTGTAGATATGCAGAATCTTTGAAAATTAGCAAAAGAGTAATGAAATATCATTCTCCAGTACTCTCATTTTTAACAAGCACTCAGTAGATCTACTTTTATACCAAGTATTAAGTGACATTAATCTATTAAAGCACCATAACGAATCAATGAAATTACCCTTGCATTATGTATGTTATTTTACAGAGGTGATACTGATGCTTTGAAGATGTTTAATTCCATCAAGTCTGGTGATTTGGGAAAAAAGAAGAAGAAAAAGAAAGATGACAGTGATGAGGAAAGGTCAGAACTACATCCAATTCAAGAACCAACACTGCAACAAATTGAACCTGATGTGTATGGAGAATTCTGTTGATCAACTTAATGACATAATTATTAATATAACATAATTTGTGTCTTGTCTCAAAATGGGTTTAATCAAATTTATTAACAGGTCTCGGGATGATAACAGTATTCACGATAAACCAAAGAAGCACAAGAAAAAGAAGAAACATGAAAAGGATGATGAAAGGCCAGAGCCACAATGAAGTGAACCTTAAGTGTATGGAGAATTCTATTAATAAACCTTATCACATAATTTTTTAATGTAACTTGTGTCTTATCTCAAAATGGGCTCAATGAAATTTATTAGCAGGCCTCAGGCTGATGACAGTATTCACGAGAAGCCCAAGAAGTACAAGAGAAAGAAGAAAGATGAAAAGGATGATGAAAGGCCAGAGCCACAACAAACTGAACCTGAAGTGTATGAAACTGTGAGTGATGAAGGCAGTGGTAAGAAGAAGAAGAAACATAAGAACTGGTAACTTCATTTGAAAACAAATGTTCTCATTATTTCCAATTCAATTTAAAATGATATTTGAATGTTTTTTTGTGTCAATTACAGATCTGGTGACGAATTGCCCTAAGAACAGCCCATTAAGGTTGATGAGCATTTGGAAACTGTGAGTGATGAAGGAAATGGTAAGAAGAAGAAGAAGAAACATAAGGACCGGTAACTTTATTTGAAAACAAATGTTCTCATTAATTCCAATTCAATTTAAAATCATATATTTGAATGTGTTTTGTGTCAATTACAGATCTGGTGATGAATTGCCCAAAGAAAAGGCCAGTAAGGATGATGAACTGACACCTGATAAAGATGAAGGTAAACAGAACATGCCAGAGGAGAATAGGTAACAAATTAGAAATTTATATTTAAACAATCTTTCATTTGTGGAAAGTACAATGCAACAGAATGTCAAAGCTTATTTATTGCAGACAAAGTAATGGAGTTTCGTCACATAATGCAGTCCAGAAAGGCAAAGGAAAACCCTCCTTTAGTCCATATCTGCTGTGTACATTTTGTGGCAGTTCATGACATCTGGATAATAATTGTGTGCAGAAGTTCCTGGATCAAATGAGCAACAAACAGGATTCTTTGAAAAAGGACAGGTATTGTGCATGGTTTTTTCTTTGATGCTTGCTTGCTTCAAACATTAAGAGAAAATACATTATTGGTAGCAATCAATCCGTAAGGGGAGATTTGCAGCATCTTTCTCCTGGTTGGTGTGTATTAGTGAGAATGTCCTGCAAATCAAAAATTAAATGCCTACTTCATATTCTGTGACAAACATTCAATGTTTGTTATGGCCATGATCAGCACACAGTCAGTCCTTATAGATTGCAATTACCAATTACAAATTGATCTGCATGACAAATTAGCATGGTGGTCGTTATCTTTTTGTAGTGTTCCTTTGGGACCCTAGGAATAAAATACAGGAAGTTCTGGAAAAAGAAAGAGGTGAGTTGTACAACTGTTACATAATAGATGTAATGTAAACTTTCTTTTATGTCTAACCTTTTTCTTCCAACTTCCTGAATAATATTTCTTATAACAGGGCCGAAAGAGGAAAGAGAAAAGCAGACACAAGCAACACATTCTCTGACAAAAATGATGAACCACCTGCAAAGAAGGCAAATACAGTGAAAAGGACTGAAGTACAGAATGGCATTGTGCAGTATGTAATCATTCAATATTTGTTTTGCCCATTTATGTAATGGATTAAAATGCTTCATTAACATGCTTTGTTATGCTTCATTATGTTTAAATTATATCTTGCAGGTTTACTAGACTAGCACCTCCAGCTAACAGTACCACTGCAGAGAAAAAGAAACACCAGTTGAAAGTTAGGCAAAAAATATACAGAGAGAGGATAAAGCAATCCCCACTTGTGAGTTACATTACAATTTTTTTTAACTTACATACATTTATGTTTTCCTCATTTGCAGAATTGTGTTTACTTCTACCTTATTTCCAATTCAGATCTAAACAAAAAGAAGCACTCAGAATCAGGTTCTCCAAAAAGGCGTTGTTAGCAGAAGAAGAGAAAGAATACCAGGAACTGTGCAAAATAAGATAGTAATTCATACAGTGTTTGTGTGTAATGCACATACATATACTTTGTTTTAAAGTGGACCATGTTATGTTTAATTTCTCATTTTTTGGTTACAGTTTCAAACAAGTTCTTCGAAATGGAGATGGTGATGTTGATGGGTCCATATGTAGTCCAACTGAAGAAGAAAAAGAAGGCTCAAATAAAAGGCAATTAACAGAATTGAATTATTTTTTTAAAGGCCAATTTAACAGCTCGGCTAACAGGAAAAAGGAACATGTCCAGAAAGCACAACAGAGAGCATAGAAATCACAAACAGATCCAAAGTATGTAGAGAAGGTGAAAGCTTATGATAAAGGGATAAAAAAGGAGGTCTGCCAAAATATAAAAACGTCATGCTGTTTGCTACCATTGACACCAGTGAAGACCAACCACCAACCTATTATAAGATTTGGAGTAGATCAAAGAGAATTCATGAGATATTAGGACCAAGCTACAAGATGCACACATCAGTACTCAAGCATGTACTCAAGAAGACGATGAAATCACCTAGGAAATCAGAATATTTTGCTATTGATAAATCTGAATCTGCAATTGTGAAAAAACATCCAGGTGCTTCGGCCAATTAAATCACACCACCAAAGGATTTTATGAAGAAATTGAGGAAAGTTGCTGTTTTAAAAGCAAAACGGAAGTGCCAAAAGGCTCAGAAGATAGCTGAAAATTTGAGATGTCAATTTAAATTCATAAAAGACATTGCAACATATGTAGGTGATGATCAGAATGCACTGTACCAACTGTTCTCTTCACCTAAAAAGAGGATAAAGGAAGAGTATGTCCAAAGACTGAGTGATGAAGTTAAGGCTGAAATAGAGAGAATCTACAATGATCCTGAAGTAATGTACTGTCTACTCGATATGAAGTTTGCAGATTTGAAATTTATGTCTTGTACTCTTAGTGAGGCTCATCGCTAAATGTACAACAAAATGCAAAGTGGCTGAAAAACATTTGCAGCATTGAAGCCAAAATATGTAAGAACAATTCAACAAACACCATTAAGGGGCTGCAGCTGTGAGTATTATGTAAATTTCAGTAAAACCAGGGAAACTTTGATTGGCTTAGGTGTTAAGGGCATACCTAGAAACCATTCAACAGCAATTGACAGGTCCTTGTGTTGATACAGAATTATTGAATCTGATGGTATGGACATATGTAATGCAATAGTCCATGATGAATTACCATGAAAAGATTGAATCGAACAAGCGTGCAATAGTTGCGGTATAAAGAAGTACCAAGGAGAGGTTACAAAGGAGAACATAATGCTAATATGGTAATCAAAAAGGGTCTCTTGGGAGCAGTGCAGGATGGTCAAATATCTAGGTCCTGATGGAAACTCTAAAAGTAAAATGGGCCTAATTACCTAAAGGATCAGTAGTGAAACTATTGGCACTATACCTTGAACAATTGAAAAAGATAGTGATGCACCAGTTTCAGAAATAGTGGCAACTTCGTAACTTTAATATCCTGTTACATCACTTACAATGTGGACAAGTGCTATTTGTTCATGACATCCAGATGAACTTAATGTTGTTTACACAAGATGAACTGGCTGGAACACACTGGGACCATCCTCAAATCACAGTACCTCTGACTTCTGCATTTTTTCATTGCTTGAATGATAGTTGCAAGAAGATAGTCTGAGAAGACATAATTCATATCAGTGATGAATTGAGGCATGACAAACATGCAGTCAATGCATTCATTGCCAAGTCCATTGATCACCGCAAGGCTAAGGGTGTGCCAATTTTAAAAGTAATAGAATTTACTGACCAAGCCACAGGACAGTAAAGTCCAAGTTTACATTTTACAACATAACAAAATTTGAGATACCCTACACAAGGCATTTCTATGGCATGAAGCATGGAAAAGGTCCATCAGACAGATTAGGTTGGCAATTCACAAAGTGTATGTGCAATGCAGTGAAGTTGAAAGAAATCCTATTGAATGCCAAACAAATTGAAGATTATTGTAGTCGTGAATACTACAGACAAGAACCATGTAGTACAGGCAATGAAGACAATGTAACAAATATTAAACGTAATGAAGTTTCTGGTAACAAGAACAATGATCTCCATGTTCTTTGAGTTGTGTTTAACCACACTGCAATTTCTAGGCATCCAGATGAAAATGTTAAGGGGATAGCAGGATCCAGAGACTGGATCCATGTGGTATGGAATACAGGTGTTCAGGGAGTTGTCCAACACAAGTTCTTCAACTGTTGCTGTTTTGGATGTGTTACTCACTCTAAACCTTGCAGTCAAGAAAATTATTCCGATGAATGGATAACTGCTGTGATAAAAGGAAAATATGACATAAGCAAAATCAATGCAGAAGAGTGGTTTGCACCTATTGTTGATGATTGTGGCAATAATGATGTACAAAACTTCAAACAGTTCAATAACAGTGGTGATGAAGATGATGAGAATGATGGTAACGAAGTGGTAGATTTGAGAGATTATTATCACCTGGTTGCAATTGAAGAGAATATTATCCAGATGCCATATTTGTGGATAATGAATATGATGAGCCAATAGTTGAGTTAGAAGATAATAATGGTGAAGATCTTGAAAATGGAGATGCTATTTATGAACCACATGATGAAATGAGTGCCAAATCCAGTCTCAGCAGTGATGATGATGTATTGGAAGTTATGGCCAAAGATTATATCAGCTCAGATTTCAGTGAAGCCAGCAACATTGAGTATGAAGAAGAAGAAGAAGCTATACCTCCTAGTCTTGCTGAGGATGATCCAAGTATCAACTTTCAATGGAAACAGGTTGTGTCTGAAATAAAGATGTAAAATATGTATCCCACTTTCAAGCATTATGTAATGAGAACTTCATTACCAGCTGCGTATTTACATTTGAAATATATAATGGACACAGCCAACATGATTGATGATGTTGCTGTGAAGTTTTACCCTAAAGATGGACTGAAGGACTTTTACCCAATAACAACAACTGGCAATGGCAATTGTCTACCAAATGCTTTGGCACATGTGCTACTGGGCGATGAACACAGGAATGATGAAGTTCGTGTATGCTCAACATTTATCTCAGTATTGAGAGAAGATTATTTCTTGAAGCATTCTGTCCTTGCTCAAGGGTGCCCTAATGGTACATACAATACACCACAAAGTTATGCACACTACTCAGGGATGCTGACACCTGAAATTATGCATTTGAATGAAAATACCATCAGAATTGTATACCAGCATGATGTAATGGCCAATTGGATTGATGGAAACTACATGGGTATTTGGCAGTTCCATCATGCCTCTGAGGCATATAAGCGACCCATAGGGTGTGTGTACCCATGGCACACAAACCAGGTTCTATGCAGCGATATGAATAGAATAGTTCTGCTGATAACAGCTGCAAATGACATGAAACAACTGGTATATGTTATGTGGACACCAATGCGAATGGATGCACATCACTCAGAAGTCATCCATTTTGTTGCTTTGCTGAGAAACATAAATAAAATTTATATAGCAAGATATTTTCATTCTATGTAGTGAATAATATTATACATTACCACTTTTCACCTTTTTCAGTGTTGATGGAGGTACTGGACATGAGGGGAAACTTAGGGGAGGTGGTACTGATCCGGATAAAAGTGTTACAAAAGATCCACATAAGAAGGCATCACAAAATGCTGTAATGGAACAGAGTGAGGAAGATTAAACAAAGTCTGAGGAGGAGAAAGATGTGATGAAGTACAATAAAAATGAGGAATGTATGATAGTTATATGCAGGTCTGAGAGATTAAAAAGGAAATATGATGAGCTGCAAGATTTTATAGTACATGATATGGTGGAAAAAAGGAAATCTATGCAGCGATGTGCCTGGGAAGCAGAATCTCATAGACTCACAAGCCCTTTCATTTTGGAAGAATCTTCTGTATCATTTAGAGCCCTGAGTGGATATTATGGGGCTTTTGGGGACACTGGCACTAAATTCCATGATCAGAGAGACTTCACTCTATCACCACCAGCACATAAATTTGAAAAAAATAACGTAATTACAGATAATGACAAAAGTGATGGGAGTTACAAACTCACAGATGAAATGCTGCAGAACAACATATTCCAAAATATACAGACACTAGAAGCAGAAGACATCGAAATAGACACTTTTGACAATCTGCCCCTATCAGGACCACCTCCTTAAAAGTGGTGTAAGAAATTGACAGCTGAAAAGGGGAAGGGAAAGGCAAGAAGTCATCCCAAGAATCAAAAGAAGAATGCTATGTCTGAGGACAAAGGTAATGAACATTACAAATGCAAACTTTGGTGTCAATCATCATCAAGAAATTTTATGTTGAGTGTACCTGGCCTGCAACAGAAGAGCCGAAGTGTAAATTACAGTGAAACCATATCCGAGATGAGGATGGGAGATGACTGTGATAGATATCTAGTATCAATTTTAGATGACTTAATTGTAGAATCAGAAAACAGATTTTATAATGCTGATTATTTAAATGTAGGACAGACAACCGAGGATGTACAAAATGGTGACCTGTTCAATAATTTGAACAGATTCATCACTTGATTTTTCAGCTGTTCCCTGTACATTGCAGAAATCCAGAACAGCAATGTACAGGGAACAGCTGAAAAATTAAGTGACGAATCTGTTCAAATTATTGAACCTGTTGTGAGTGCCACTGTTACCAGTGGACCAAAAGTCGAGTGATGAATCAGTACAAATGCTCAATTCATCTGAAATAAACACAGATGGACAGGAGTATGTGGGATATATTAACATGGAACAAGTTCAAGATTTGCAAATGCTTACCCTTGACAACACAGGGTCTGTTGTAATCATCAAAAATGGTAATGTGCAGGAACCTAAGGAAGATTACTACTTGATAATGAATCCAGATACATGTGACTGGCTACTGGAGGTGGGTATGAATACAGCTCTTGCAACGAAGCAACAGACAAAGGAACAGGTGTACACAATGAAAGCTGTTGTTGAAAGTGAAACTGATGATGAAAACATGAAGAAAGTTTGCAAATCTAAATATGCTGTATCTGATACACCATTTGATATGATGGACAGTGAAACAGAGTAACATAGTGCAGATGATTTCATACAACCATACAATGAATTCAAAGTCTGAGGATCTAAAGATGTTAAATCAGATTCAGAGGTCAAGAAGGCTGGTCTGCTTCAGTACCAGTGTACTGAAGAGACAGAAAAGCAAGAGAAAGCAGACAAAAGTAACGTAACAGATTCAGAGCTCAAGAAGGCTGATAAACAAGGTTCAGGTACAGAAGAGAAAGCTGGTAAAAGTAATGAACCAGAGACATTTGCTGACAAATGTAAAGAAACAGGTGATAAAAAAAGGTTCCAATAGAGAAGAGAAAGCTTGCAAAAGTAACAAACCAGAGACATTTACTGACAAACATTATGAACCAGATGATAAAAAAGGTTCCGATACAGAAGAGAAAGCTGGCAAAAGTAACAAACCAGAGACATGTACCAACAAAGGTTACGAAGACTCTAAGAAAGAAACTGAAGATAGTGAGAAAGACAATGCTAAAGGAATAAGGCCTGAAGCAGTTGATACAGATGAGTTGAAAAAAGATTCGAAAACAGAAACATCTACAGTTGAACTCAGGGATGCAAATGTTGATGGAAATGTTATTGGTGAAACTGCTGAGATCAAACAGAAAAAGGGTGGAGGACAATTGAGGCATAATGCATGTTACTATTGTGATGAAGTATTGTGCACTCAGGAGGCCTTACAGTCTCACCTAGAACATGACCATCCTTGGTTGCCTTCTGCAGGTGACAAAGAGGAGTTGACAGATGAAGATTTGTTAGATGTGAAAGTTGTAAACCCTGAGCTCTTGCTTAAGGATATGCCAACGAGATAATGTGATGAAACCAAAGGCCAGTACATGTGCTGCCTTTCTAGAGGGTTGAAAAACAGAGACAGTTCATCGCTAGACAAGGTTAAAACATGGTCTTCCTGTTCTGACAGTACTGCAAGTGATTCAACATCAACACAAGTTCCTGACTCAGCAGACGAGTCAGATGAATCTGTGAGGTAAGTGATGTATTTCATTTTTCAAATCTAGTCAATTTCTAATGTAATTATACTAGTAATTAATCAATGTAAGTCTAAATGCTTTTGAATTTATTAAATTTCATAATCTAGTCATAAATTTAATGTGCTATATTTTGCTGTCATTGTTTGTACTTTAACGTTAACTGAAAATGTTCTATTTATAGTTACCTACATGAAATGATTTTTGTTGAGACATGGTAACAGTTTCATTAAATTACTTCTGTAATTAAACACATACATGATGTGTTACTGTGTGTCTCTTGTTACATCACATTATGTAGTGCTACTTTGGTATGAAATTTTAATTATGAATAGTTGATACGTCCGGTGTTACGACTATTTTAGAGCTGATGCGTAAACGTTAGACATACCAAATATCCGCAAGTGTGATTGTCTTGGCATACCACATAGATAACTCTAATACATTGGTGAGGTATCTGTACAGTGGTAGTTTATTAATGTACTTCTAGTGGTAGTTACAGGTTCATCATAAAATCATAAAAACATGCCTGGTCTGGCTAGCGAGTACCTTAAGTAATGGGTGTTCCCTTGGGTGGCATGCCCTGGCAGAGGGCACTCAGTGGGTAGGTCACTCAACCATGACTATGATCCACTTTGGTCACTTAATGTGATCAGGACTCATGGATACTCAGTGATTAGTTATTGGTCGCGCAGGTTATTTAGTACATTTATATTCTGGCTATGACAATAGTGGAGGTAAATTCATTGCTGTGCAATACAGGAAAATGATCCTCCCAGCACTAGTAAGTGCAGATAAAGAAATATATTTTGAATTGCATTAAATTTCAATTACATGAATTAAAATATTAATTTGCTTTCCTTTTGACAGGTGGTGATGTGGTTTGGTTCTTTTTTGTTGGAAGTTTTGTTGTATGGTGAAGAAATTTTTCGATCTGTTACATCAATTTCAATTTGTAATAAAGACTTATACACAATTTTTTTTCAGGAAATAAACCTAAGGAGAATATTACTACTGTTTGGATTCTATTTTTTATTTCAGATGTCTAATCTAACCTTACAGATTCGGAAAACAATGAAAAATGAGGCCATGATGCATTACTGGAATGAAGATGACTGGCTATCAGATGGAATTCAGAGATTATTTCATTCCTATTAGTGAAGTTTTAAGGTTGATTAAATCACCAGAAATCAAAAAAAATGGATACAGATGCAAAACATACATTTTTTCTGATTTGTATATATACAAATAGTATAGTATAGTATATATATACTAATAAACTTGATTTAAATTAAAATGTCTCTTCTTATGTAAATTCATAACACAACAACGGTCAGTTCTGCAAATATTCATTACAGAAGTACAGCAATTTATGGAGTTGATTTCAATGTAGCCATGTATTTGTAATGCATTTAAAGGAAACTCTGAAAAAAAGACATAGCTTTGAGTTTTTCTGGCTTGCTGCATTGGCAAGCCACACAAAAAATGTGTGGACTACTATAACATGAGCTATGAATGGTAATAATAAATGTCTACACAGTAACCATTCATTGAATGCTGGATGTTGTACAAACGCTGACATGGCTTTGTTGCCTATAGAAACTGAATTGTCCTTAAAAGACTGCTTTGAAAAGGATGAAAGAAAAATGAAAGATTGAGTTTTTAACATAAGATTGCATGATAAGATTTATTTGGTCTTAAATCAAATAGTCATGTAAGATAATTCATAACATGTTGCTTTAGCAGATGCAGTGGAATGTCTCGATTCTTCATCACATAATTTGTCATGCTGGTCCACCATTACAACAATTACATAACTTTATAAGGATTGAAAGAAAACACCAGTTTTTGGAAGAATTAAGAGAGGAAATAAATAATTGTCAAAAATCAAGTAATCTGATTAATCTGCAGGTACACCTTTCTTGAAGGGTGGGACCAATTTCTGTATGGTTCAGAGCTAGCTTGGCTTGAACTTAAAACTTCATAACATGACCAACAAATTATGTAACAGAGTAATGTAGCAACTAATACATCACACTGAAAAGGCTGCTTTGAAAAAAAATTGCACACTTACAGAGAGTGTCTCATATACCTCAACTCACAACTAAAGCTGCTCATGGGTACTATCAACGGATAATACACTCATACTTGGTATTTATCTATTTCATATTGTAGAATTCCTATTACAATGTTACAAAAGGAAACTTTAGACTGGAATAATATTGCAGCAAATATTGGAAAATTGAAATGACATTCCAACCAAGAAAGAATGGCAGATCTAAAAGCCAACACGCGATTAAATTTTTATATGATTACGAGCTTGGTGACGATCTTTACGGTTTGTTCTTTCTTGGCTTCCCAAACCCCCTCCCCGGCACACCTTGATTCAGCTAAGCTGTTCAAAGCTGGTTTGCCACTTGGACCGCATCTGGCAATGAAACGGGAAAACACTTCTGACATTTACAGCATTTTACAGCATTTACGAGGTTTCGTTAACACCAGCTTCAAAGTGACCACACTTCAATCTTCGGCTAAGCAGCTTCCAAAATGCCACTGTACTTTGTAGAACGAATTCTCAGGATCTACTTTCCTTCTTAAGAATAGACTTTCGAATACCAGTAAAATCGGAAAAATTGTGGATGGACCTGATGCAGACATGATGAG
This sequence comes from Haplosyllis leylae, assembly GCA_038406175.1. Lineage (NCBI taxonomy): Eukaryota > Metazoa > Annelida > Polychaeta > Phyllodocida > Syllidae > Haplosyllis > Haplosyllis leylae. The sequence continues at coordinate 14,098 of JBCAUG010358380.1, forward strand.
AACACCTTACTCACCGACAAGAAAGCCATGTACCATTGGCACAGCTGTTTGTCTGATGATAGTTAGACGGAGAGTCCTCAATCTGCCTTTGCATTGAGTCATATGTGATTTTTTGTATTTTATTATTTCCAAGAACATGATTTGTTGTTTGAAATACTACAAAAAATAATATAATATAAAAAATTAAAAAATGAATCTCGCTAATTGTAGTCAACTTCCCTTCCCATGTGAGCGAATCGTTTTTGATGTCTTTTGTTTTTTTTCGTGTCTTTTGTTAATTCGTTTCCTTTCCAGTTAATTTCATTTGATTTGATCTGATCTGAAGAAATCCTTGAAAACTTGACATTTTAATGAGGCATATTAGCCAAACATTACAGAAGCCAAACATTAGAGGTCTCTGAAGTCACACAAAACAAATTAAAAGCAATTTCGGGAAAACTAACCTGCAGTAACAATTGCACCAAAAAGGGAGAAAAATACGTTTCAATATATGGAAACTTCCACCATCGGCCATTTAACTTTTTTTTTTCTTTTTGTCCTAGTTTTTCTAAACGTTTTTTAAATTTTTGACTTAAAAGTTTCTCTTAGAAATTATCCTAGTTTTTGTCTTTCATGTGGAACCAGGGACGGAATGAAGAATGGATTCTTAAAATTAATTTACAAGGTCACACAGTATGCCCACCTCCTGATAAAGATAAATGTTATTAGCTATTTCTATCAATCAGCTCCACGGATAGTTAAAGGTATAAAACAAATAAAATAACACAATAAAACAAAGATGACACAAAAAGAGCTTACTCGTCAATTGCTAGCATGCCATTGATAATAAAAGCCAGTAATAGATGCAAAATCTTGCTTTGAAATCAAAAAAACTTACTTCACTTTTAGGCTTCGATTTGTCTGGGCAGGGCATGAATAAAGATCAAGTGAACCACCTGTGCAGCAGTTTCGACTCGTACTAGATGAGCACCCCCTGGTGGTCGAGTGTCTTACCATCCTTCAATGGCCCTGTCTGTGCTAGGATGTACCTTTCCTCTGTGTCTACCTACTCACAGTGTTATTACATCTACAGTCGCGCATTTACATCTGAAAACCTGCGCATACATCGCTTTGATCATTTATCAGTCTAATTTGCTCTGCTTTTGTCTAGAGATTTCTTCACTTAACCATCTGCTTAAGTTCAAGGTGACTGGAAGTACTATATTATAGGCAAGAGAAGTATTGATTGATTATTTTTTTCTGCTTAGTTTTTCTCAGTTTCAGCACGGAGCTGGGACCTTACATCTTGTGACAGAACTAGAACAACCAAATCATACATTTGCCAAATTGGTTGCACTTGAATACCCCAACCTAATTTTTCAACCTTGCAATTAAAAAGATATGTAACTGGATTCAAAAATAGTACAAAATAAAGTATATTGCATCGATCGAAAGAAAATGTTCTTCTGCACATTGTGAAGAACACGTTCGACCCGGTGAAAATTTCTGTGATTTTTACTTCATCAGTTTTGGCTGCATTGATTCCTTTTATGCTGAACTTTGAAGATAAATTCATCTGTAAAGGTATTCGTATTGTGTTACTTCACGAGAAAGTTTTGTTCTTTAATTGAACATACAATAGTTTGACTCCCACAGTTCTTACTATTTTTATCTTTCTTTGCCATAACATTCGAGTTTTCCCTAAATTAGATCATTTTGCCAACATTTTGGTAAAATAATTTTGAATACATGGTAAATATTTATCAAATATTTGGCAAGGTTTTCATTAACCATAAATGATCCTTGACTGTTTTACCAGGTAATGAACAAGATCTTGATTATGAAAACATAGATAACACTTACTTCTTTTACAAAGTGTGCAAGGTGCAAGACATTCCAGATTTTTACGATACACATTTCTGACAGATCTGTCAGATCTGACAGATCTTTAAGTAGATTTCTACTCTTTACTGTTGTTTGTGTTAATTATTTGACAATGTACCCACAATCTTGCAAGTATTGGAAATATTAATCAACCCTTATATTTCAATTCTAAATTGCAAGTATTGTTAAACATTGCATTTTATTTCTGTCAGATCTGACAGATCTGTCAGATTTGCCTATTGTGAAAAACCTGATTGTCAGACATTTCTGCTTAAAACTGGTGTCTTGGATGACAAATGAATTAATTACCAAATCTTCAACAAACAATTAATTGAGACATGAGTTTTAGGCAGAAATGTCTAAAGCCAAGGTGTCATGACTTCTCTGAATTGGCGAGCTGGTCTCCAAAACAGACATAGTCATGGACCTTGCACACTTGGTAAAACAAGTAAGTGTTGACTATGTTTTTATGACCAAGATCTTACTCATTGCTTGGTAAAACAGGCAAGGGATCATTTATGGTGCCATGAAACTTTATGGCTAAATAAAACGTTGTCAAATATTTGATAAATATTTACCATGCATTGTGAAATCGTTGGCAAATCTTTAACAAGACAGTCCTCCTGTGTGAATGCAAGAGGCATACTGCCTGCTGTGTAGTGAGTGCTTGCTCTGCTGTCCTATCCTGGGGATGGGGTACCTGATGGGGGTACCCCCTGTCCTGACCTGGACCTGGCCAGGGGTACCCCATCCCTGATACCCCATCCCAGGTTGGGGGGTACCCCATACCTGTGATGTTATATTAGCCAAATAAACCCTACATGTACTGATATTTGTCTGTAGTTATTGATAA
>JBCAUG010358491.1:0-16811 GCA_038406175.1 Haplosyllis leylae
GAGGACTGAAAATATTGTGTCTAAAAATAGCATATACTTTACCATGATCATGTACAGTATGTATATTACACAAGCTGTTCAGGTGCTCTGGCGTGCAGTGCAAAAACACGGAAACAGATATACTTGACTACGGCGGGAATTGGGTTAATTTCTTGAGAGAAGGTACCGACGAACTATAAAGGGTCAATGAAGTTATTCAGTGAGGATGTGTCCCATTTTCGTTTAGTGATAAGAGCGCATAGGCATCTTACAAACGAATACATGCAGAATTATTATTTCAATCTTGCCAAACTTTCTGCAAAAAAATATCGCGAAAATTTTGGTGTGATGACCAAAAAACTCCCGCGGTCGTCGCAAGGAATTTCAAGTTTGTTCAATAGAACCAAGGAAGAGAGACAAAACCATCCTTTATTTATTCTTGATAATTCATTCACAAAACAAAATCACATAATCCCAACCCTTCCTAATAATGGTAAATCCAGGATGTCTCGCCGTAATTGTCAACCACACACAGTAGGTTTACCAAAATGTTCCAAAATCATCCAAACATGCGACGAAAGCCTCCCCCAGTGGGGTGAGCTGATGTACTTTTGTGTGCAAACCACAATTCTGCGTAAGGAGAGGGTACCCTATATTTTGCCAAAGTGTCCGAAACTCCATGAAAATGAAATAGATTTAATTTGGTCCTTGAAGCGAAGGACTAACGTCTATCGCACCTTCCCTACTCAGATTAATTACCGCCCGCGTACGTAGTACGACGGGGAAGGTAGTGTTTTCAGAGGTGTCTGTCTGTTCACAGGAGGGGGGGATACCCCAGCCAGGTCCAGATTCAGCCCGGGGGAGGGAGGGAGAGGGTACCCCGGCTAGGTCCAGGTCCAGCCGGAGGGGGAGAGAGGGTACCCCCTCCAGCTGCACCTATTCTGGGGGGAGGGAGAGGGAGGGGGAGAGGAAGGGGGTACCCCCCGGATAGAACAGCAGAGCGAGCACTTTCTACTTGCGTTCACACAGGAGGACTTTCTTGTTTAATTCGTTAAATTTACTCGCAAAAAAAATTATTAATGAATCTTATCAAGGATTGCCATAGGAGGATTCGTCAAACTATAAATGACAAAAAAAGAAGTATCGGAGCAATATTGTGCAAGCCTGTCTCATCATTGATATATACCCCGAATGAGGCAATAATTTTTTTTTGTTTATTGTGTATTCATAAGTGTTCATTGTAGCCTTAAAAAGCGAGCACATTGTGGAATTTCTCTTGTTTTCGTAATAACATCCATGATACACCTGGTTATTTAAGATGTGGAATAAGCCAATCAGTAACCTTGGATCAAAGCTGGAGGGAATTAACACTATTTCTTCCTTCGGATCAGTCCGTTGGATTATACAAGAATTGTTATTCACTACGACAGGATTTGTTTTAGTTGAATCTGTTCCTTCTCTGTGAAGCCAATAGATGTCAGGTAACCTTCTATTGATCCGTACCTGTAAACAAACAAATAAACAAAGATAGGAATAAAAATAAAAGAACAAATCAACAACGGCTAAAGGACTTTGAACATAAACAAATAACAAAAATCTGTGCTAGATCTGTGTTCAGTGGCGTATCTAGGATTTTCCAGGGGTTGCCAACCCCTATTAGGGCGCCGACCCACCACTTGACCATTTTTTTTCTGAAAACTGCATGAAAATGCGCCCCCTATATCCGCCACTGGCGTTTCCATGACCTTGACTTCATTGATGACCCTGAACTCAAGAAAAGAGGTCTCCAAACCTCTATTTTCACAAATATTTATGAAATGTATTCATTTTCTAATGCAACGCATTGGCGGAACAATTAGGGGTGGGGGCGCCAAGAAGGTGCGGGCCCCTTCGATCCAATGTATATTTTCATTTTCCTGCAGTTTTAGGAAAATGTTGGGCAAGTAGTAGGTTACCGCCTCCACCTTCAGGTTTGGCACCCCCGTCTGGAAAATCCTGGATCCGCCATTGCAGCGGGTAGTTCTAAATCCTCATTTTGCACACCTTGGAGAGTGCCAAGCATTGACCTTTTTTCGCTTGTTGGCTTCATTTCTGACCTTCGGGTCACCCTGACTTAATGTTTTCATGTTAGTCAAAAAAAACCAGTTTGACCCTTAACAGATTATGATCTACATTCCTGCGCTTCCATTGCTTTTTTTTGTATAAATTAGCCTATTTAATGAGCCGGACCAATTATGATCTTGACCTGAACATTGAATGACCTTGAACTTTGTGTACTCACGTGTTGTCTATCCAGTCTAAGAAGTTTTCCATCATCTCTGGTTGCGACAAGGCGTAACTTTCGTCAGCACCGATACCAGAAAAATCCGACTTCATGGATTCCATTTGATCCTTCATGTAAACCTGCGTAAAATGATGTTGTGATGTTTCTGAATGCAACGCAAATAAGTTCACCCTGACGGAAAAATATCTAATTCTGATTAATTCGTAAATTGTTACCGCCCGCATCCGAAGGATGGGGAGGGTAATGTTTTCAGTCTGTCCACGGTGGAGGGGGGGGGGTTACCCGAGCCAGGTCCAGCTGGACCTGGTCAGAATTTCGCATATCGGCAAGTTGATCTTCGACTCAAGCGGTTTCTTAATTTCCAAGTGTTCATGAAAGTCAGGGTTAGGGTTAAGTCTGTCGTGAAGTGAATGATCTCTGACACTCTTCTCTCTAGGTAGTGGCGGATCAAGAAGTGTACCCCTTCTCCACCGCACCGACCAAATTTTCTGGTTTTTCAGAGACTGAAATGCGCAGGACCAGCGTCCCCTCCCACAAGAAGTTCTGGTTCCGCCCTTCCCGGATTAAGCACATCACTCAGTCTTACCTCAGTAAGAGAATAATCTTTGACAATCTTCTCTCTGGGCACACCACATAGTCTCTGCACCAGGGCGCTCATCACCCCAGTTCTGTCCTTGCCCATACGACAGCAGAATACAGCAGGAACAGCACCGGGTGTCAGCAACACCCTCAGAGCTGAAAAACAGAGTTAAATTCTCAACCCAAACTAGCAGCATTAGCGGATTCAAGGCAGTGCGGGTGGGTGATCCCTCCCCAGTGGGTAACATTTTCTCGGTGCTATGCTGGGTTTTTTTTTCATTATGTTTTGAAAATGTGGCAAAACCTTGTGCCCCACCTCGCATTTAGAATCCTGGGGTTGAGCTCTTTTGCTTCTATCCATGGTAAGCCACACTACAGGAGCTGAGCAATACACTTTGAGCTGGAAATGGGGATCTTTCACATGAAGTAATACCACACAAGGTTCTAACAGCAACCTCAAATCTCAAAAACAGAGGAAAGCACTCAACCCTGGTCACCGACCAATCAAAACAGAGGAAAGCACTCAACCCTGGTCACCGACCAATCAAAACAGAGGAAAGAACTCAACCCTGGTCACACCGGGTTCAATCATGAAACAGTCATGATCCCCTTTCACCAGGAGAAAATTGGGAATTAACAGCGCAATTTACAAAACCGTGAAGCCGCGAACCAGTACGGTGTTCAGGGGTGCGTACCAGCCAAGGGCCATTCACTCCTATGGGACATTTTCAAGAATAATACCAGGCAACACGTGAAGCCGTGAAGCCTTTGGCTCTGTGAATCACGCTGTAAGCACCGACCAATCAGTGGTCTGCCGTACTACAACCCTATTCACTAAATCGGCAAAGGCGTGAAATAGGAGATTCAATTAGCCTGTTTGCACGGAATTTCGTTGTCCTAATGGAGAAATCTCCTAATGTTGAGGCACATGAATTTGTCCCTTCCACGTCCAAGCATATATCTAACCCTTGTTTTGCCTTATTCGCTTAATATGTGATTGAGTAATTACCTGTGCTGATTCCGGGGCCAGAACATTCTGCTATTGCACAGTAGGCCCCATCCAGACCAGTGCTCCTGGAACCAAAGTGGCCCAATACCCAAAGTAACTGAAAGAGGGAAAATTACAAGACTTGAGTTCCTCTGATTTCAATTTCAACCGCAGTAGGAGCTGAACCACTTCACACGTAATTGGATAACACTACAGGAGCTAGCTCCATGGACCCTTGTCCTTTGTGGGAGTTGGGATCTTTTGTTGCAATTCTTTTTGATTCTGACTATTTCTGCTTTTAGGGTGACTTCTGTGTTGGTTGACAATCTGTATATAAAAATGCCTAACTAGAGATCTGGCATTCCTCTGTGAATTTTCTCAGGAGGGAACTTCACTTACAGTGCAACTCCTCCAAAAATGTCAGCAGTACTTACTAATTTGGTTTTGAAGATGGCGTCAATGGGGAGCACCAAGAACGCCAGTATAATGGCGTACCATGGCAAAGTCTTCAGTGCTGCAAGGAACAAAACCTTCAGGTTCAAAAGGTTCAGAAACACCCATCTCCCAATTGCCGAGTTCTGATTATTTGGCTCGGAAACGGCGACAAATTTCAAATTGTTTGAAATGTTTGTTACAACAGGTTTTTCTTCTTGATGATGGCGATGGCGTAGGTTTTCTGAAGAATTACTGACGTCATTGGACTTTGATTCGTTTTCATTATAGTTGACCCTGACGTGACCTTGACTTTGAACTTTTGTGTTCTCCACCAGGTGGGGTATGTAACTGTGTTTGATTTTGATTTTGTCTTCTGCAACACCTGGAATGAAACCCAAAAAATATTTTAAAAATCAAAATGAAAAAATAAAATATGTGAAGGCACATAACAATAATTGAAAATACAAATTAATCACTCATAATTGAGTGCTACTTACTTTGGCTGGCACTGGGCTAAGTTCTGGAGGAGTGTGGGTCAAAGAACTTTAACGTACAGCCCTCGAAGTTCTTTGTGTATTGCTATACAAATAAGACCAGCAAGAAAGTACTCCTGCGTGACCACAAGAGGACAAGAGGTGTATCACCCGCAGTGTAGCCGGACCTGGGGATACCCCTGCCCTGTCTAGTGGGTACTCCCCGGACGCACCCAAACGGGTTTGTGATACTAATCTGCCATGTCAATCTGAACCCAAACAATAAAGCAGATTGCGTTTTACTTTACAAAAGTTAATGACGCTGTGAAGTCTTAGGATGGTGGCAGTATCTACAATTTTTTATTGCTTTAGAATATTATTTTGACTTGCTATTTCTTTCAATACTACAATCTACTGGTCACTTCACTGTTCATTATGCACTTACGGGCAAAAAGTTTTGTAAAGCAAAATTCTATCTGCTCACATCACGAGGGCAACACATTTACCTTTGAGTCCCAGAGTCTTGAACTCATTGCTGGCTCTGAGATCCACAATGGTTTTGATTCCCAGCTGTTTCATCCTCTCCACATCCTCCTCTGAAGCCAGGTCTACACGTGCTGATCTGAAAACGCAAATGTGGCTGCCAATTAGAAGAATTGTAATGAGAATGTAGTTTTAGCTCAGAAGGCAAAGATGGATTCCAAATAAATAGTAACGGCGCCCACCTCCTACAAACCTAATTTTTCTCACTTTTTTCGGTTGAGATTCTGGCAAAATATAGGGTTCAAATCTCTCATCATTTGCGTATAAAATTCAGATCTAGTGTGTAATTTTAACAAACCAATCTTCTCAGATTCAAACGAAACTATTATTTGTTCACACACAAAACAAAACTCTTTTGGTTGTCTGGTGCTACACCAGCTGAACACTTCACCTGTACAGCTTTGATCCGACAACTGGTCGAAAGTTCATCAACGTCTTGGAACACAACTTCAAGTCAAGGTCGTTCTCAGGGTCGTTCTTAAGGTCATCCATTGTTCCAGTCTTTGGCTTTCAATCAGCTGAAAAAAAAAAACGAAAAAGTACGTCGTGACTTAACATTACAAAATATAAACAAGTACTGACCAAGGGTGATAATTTGACTGGAAAGAAATGACGTGGTTTTTCTCTTTTTCTCACGGCCCCTCATGAAAGTAACGGTCTCAATATGTGAAAATTTGTGTGTTAAAACGGGGTGGGTTTTTTGCTTCAGATTGAGATTCAGACTCAGTATTCTCTGGTATTACTAGAAATGTACATAAGGTCGGCTGTCCAATCATCTACACCGACACTAATCGGGGTTTTCACGATACACATTTCTGTCAGATTATCTGACAGATCTAAAATTACACAGAACAAAATAAATTTTGTCAAAAATTACCCCCACTGGGGTTTGAACCCATAACCTCCAGATCATCACTTTACTGCTCTGCCCACTGAGCTAAGTCACTATTTGATTGTCTGTGTGAATATTTCTCTAAGGCCCATAAAACTCATGCTTTGTTGATTATAGAAATGAACAAAGTCCAACATGTGAAGTGGTGCATGAAACAAAATTCACTTCAAAAATCTCCTGATTTTGGAAAATTTTTCTGAGAACTGCATGAAAACGAGAAACTTTGGGCCCTAGGTGTGTGTACAATGTCGATATGTAGTTAAATGCTAAAACTGTGTGAAAATATTATCAAGGACGGTTTTTCATGGCTTGTATTGCTCTCTGTGTGATTGGTTTGTAATTATACAGGTTAAGCAAAAGCCATGATGATAATCCAGTTATCTTCCTCTCCATTCAGGGTAGAGATATTGGAAAGAGATATTTATGTGATATTTAAAAAGTAGGTTAGATATTTTAGATTTATTTTCAAAATTTGGCTTTTTAATATTTTGTCCAGGATAATGATAAAAAAGAAGTAAATTTCAAAGTATAATAATCTTAAATATGAATATGAAATGTTAAAATAAGATAGATAATATCACTAAATTAATGTATGAAGTATAGCAAATCAGATATGATCAAGAAACTATTTGAATTCTGTGTCATTTGAACAGTTCTATGGGAATTAATTGTATTTAATTCCAATATATAACAAAATTATAAGAGTACTAAAAATTGTTTTCTTCACATATTGATTCAAATATAGCTTTAAGAAATTTGTTTTTAGTTTAATTGAAATAAGCTAATTTATTTTTCAATCTGAAATGAGCTTACATTATTATTATGAAAATGGTAGGCAAAGTAAAGTAGGTGAAGAGAGTTAGGAAATCTTTGACTGAAATTGACCACTTGAAGCAAAGCCTACTACAATCTTTGCATGGCTGGCTTTTTCAATAGGACAGAAAGATGTGTAATGTAAAACATTTAATCACTTTGGAAGCTGTATGTGTGCAGTTCAAATTTCTTATCAGTTACCATATCTGGAGTTTTTTACGATAATATGTTGATATATTGTGCATACATGTGTTGTTTAGGTAATGATAGTTTTGAAGGTAAGGATAATAATAAGAGCAGTTTAGTAGTTGCAGTTTACATTTTCCCTGATTCCAAAGCACATTCATCTGTATATCATGTAATAACAAAACACTAGCTAGGAGACACCAGTGACAAATTCTTTTTGTGCATGTCACCAATATTACTCCTTCATACTATTTTCAGGTAGAGCTTTTACAATCACAACCTTTAAGGAGGGCATGACAAAATACACCAGACTCCATGCTTGGACACCTTATTGTCCATTCCTCAACAAATACACAATAGCACCCTGCATCCCTAGGTCATAGGACATACTAACTATCATTTAATCACTGTTCCCAAGTGATTTTGAGCATTTAAAATGGGTACAGCAGGAGGGGGTGTAGTAATATGGTTGAATAGAGTAGGGTACTTAGGCCAGTGATGATATCATTGATCTTGCTTCTGATTGGTCCACACAACCCAACACTCATACTACATGCAACATAACGATTGCAGGCTTCAAGAGGGCAGACAGATGTTGTGCAACCTCCCTGTGCACTCAAAATGCCTCAATTCATTTGAATAACACTGTTCAACACTCACAACCCTCTGCCCACCTTGTGATATGAATATATGATGCAAATACTGCAAATTGTGTCAAAGGAATGGCACCTATTGCACCTTGATCCTTAATCTCCAGGGATGTTGGTTCCTGGTGCTGCTAATGTGCGACGATTATTTATGGGAAACAATGAGTCAATGAAATAAAGTTGCCAAGAAATTTTGAGGGACTTGCTGTGGCTTGTGCCCCTCCAGATCTACCAACAATAAGCGGATTGTCAACTCAATTGTGTTTTTCCTATTTTAGTTTTGAAATTAGGTGAATTCATCTAATTAGTTGAATTAGACAAGTGCTTCATGGATACTGGAAAGTATTATCTGTGGATAGTAAATAGTTCACACATAATGTATTGAGCTATCTATGGATAGTGCAAATTCATTTTTCACTATTCATGGAGACTGTTCATTCATTTTTCACTGTCCATGTATAATGCTACATTATCCATGAATAGTGAACTGCTCTATGGATAATGCAATTGAAGAGTTGACCTATCCACGAATAGTCAATTCTACTATCCATGTGCAATAAGATGAATTCATCTAATAATTCATCTAATCCACAAGATCCAAAACCAAATAGGAAAAACACGAATAAATATAGCGAAACATAGCCAACTTGGAAACCATGATTTCAGGTCATTGCATAACCCGTTATCTCAATGAGGACATCCTACTTTCAGGTAGACTCCGCTTGACAAATGAAGTTGACTAAATTTCCCATAATTCATTGCTTTGGTCCAAAATATATATACAACATTGGCGGATCTAAGTGGGGGGCTTCAGGGACGCGCACACTCTTGGTCCAATTTCTCTTTCATTTTTATGCAGTTTTTGGGAAAAAATTGGCTAAATAATAGTTTGGAGCTCCCACCTTGAGGGTTGGCGGCCCACTTCCCCGTATGGGAAATCCTGGATCCGCCACTAAACAAGACTAAATTACCAAAAGAAAGTCCTCCTGCGTGAAAGCAAGAAGCACACGAACTGCGGCATAGCGAGTGCTCGCTCTCCTGTCCTATCCCGGGGGGGGGGGATACCCCATCCCACCAGGGGGGGTGGGTACCCCATCCCAGCCAGAGTACCCCCTGGCTGAGATGGGATACCCCCGGCTGAGATAGGGTACTCCCCTAACTGGGAATGGTACCCCCTCCCTGGCTGTGGGACTGGGTACCCCCCTCCCCACCCCCGGACAGACCCCCTGGCTATGTGTATGATCTGAGTTACCCCCCCCCCCTGTGGACTGACAAACAAACTGAAAATATTACCTCCTCTTGTACTACGTAAAGGCTGTTTACACGTAATGACACCGTCACCGTTCCCGTCACCATCAAGTTAACATTGTGTTAATAGTGACGGGCCGTCTGATGGGCTAAATGGGTTCCAGACCCATTCTGCCTGTCAGACAGCCTGTCACCATTGGAACAATTATAAAACTTGACGGTGACGGGCACGGTGACGGTGTCGTTACGTGTAAACAGACCTGTACTCGGTCGGTAAAAATGTGGACCGTTTGCGCTTCGTAAAAAACAAGAATTACACAAACCTGTGTGAATAATCTTTTACTTCAGTGTTTTAACATGCGTTACATGTGTGTCACTGTCTCATGTAATGTTGACACATGTTGAACTTTAACACGTTCCAGATAACCATCAGAGATTAGTGCTAACAACATATAAACGGGTATTCGGTGTGACAAAAAGGTTTTCATCGAATAATCAACCGATTCTTTCCAGAGGTATCACACCGCGGTGGCGGATCTAGGATTTGCCAGACGGGGGGGAAGGGGGCGCCAACCTATTATTTTGCCAATTTTTTCCCGAGAACTGCATGAAAATGAAAGAAATTGGGCCCAGAGGGTCCACCACTGGTATTGGCTATTATTTTCATAGAATTACAAAAAAAAAAAAAAAAAAAAAAGAAATTGAAATTACGGTAATAAGGTTGATTTCACACAACATGACTGGAAATATTTTCCTCGACAATAAAAAAATGATTCAGTTGAGGAAATCAGCCCATAGACGCAATGCTATTTTTGAAATCAAATTTTCAGTGCAAATGTGTGACTGATGGCAGCATTGGGCTGTCATGCCTGAACGAGCCCCATTTCAATTGCATTGATTGTACTTACAGATAATGGTAGAGGGCCTTCTTTTTCAATGTTCATAATGGACATTTATGATTCCTTTCATTTCCTCTTCTGTTATTTCGTGATAAATTCATTTAAATGAAGGCAAACATCAAAAAAAATGTTTTCTTTCTGTTGAGAGTGTAGACATTATTCTTGTTAAAATGAGAACATAGCCAACATCTGCAGATGTGAGCGACCTAACTGGTAAATGACTTTTAACACTTCTGATAGGCAATATTTGTACAACTGCTTCAGCAACAATATTCAATTTCACAACAAACAGGTGTTTTAATTATGAAGTGCGCTAAATGGATTTTAGTACAACTGTTTGCTGACTGGAAAACAGCTGTACTCCTGTTATAAATGTTTAAAGGATGAAATATGAATTAAATGGACTCCTGCTTTAGTTGTTGGGGTGATTGCCAGTTGTAGCTGATAATATAGCCCTATGAAGGTTACTCCTCTTATTCACATTTATACTTCCTCATGTAATTTCTGACTTGCCTCTGATCTCCTCGAAGAAGTCCAAATTTTCTGAACTTACTGCAAGGTGATCCACTGCTGTATTGTAACTATATTGGAAAAGCTGTGTTTCAGTGGTGTCTGTAGGAGACCCTGTGGACCCCATTGCAATCAGGAAACAGCTGCTCGAAGACCCTGTGGTTGTGTTTGTGTTTTGTGCCTGGGTTTATGTTGTAGTGATTCGTTTATTATTAAAGTCTTGCTGTTTTTCGTTGTGAAACCACTTCTGTACGAAACATTGCAAATTCAAAATAGATTGTTGTCTAGAAAGCAATTATAAGTAGTTGAGGAAAAAATTTACCCATAAGGAGAACGATCAAGGTGATTTGTTAAAATATTTGAATATGTAATAATAAAATAATTAACAATAGCCCTAGATTTATGTAAGATCGAACTGCGAAAGAATATTGATCATGAATTGTAGATAATCTTAATCCTATCAGTGCTCAAAATGTAAATATATTGTTTATTTCTCCTCTGTCTCTCTCCCCCTCACTCTCTCTCTGTCTCTCTCTCTGACCTTCCCACTTCCCATCTCTGTACTATCCATCTTAATTCTAATATGTCATTCCTTGGTATGAAAATTGCCTATAATCATCTCCATATTTCCTTCTGAATTTAAAGCAATAAGGTGATATTTAATATTGTTTGGATATTGATTCAAATCAGAGTTAATGCTCCAAAAAGTCACCCGCATTTTAGAGGGAAGAATAATCATGGATTGCAGAGGAAAAAACGGGTTAACGCCCTTTGACGCAGAGCGATGATGCCATGCTTTTCACATGATTGATATTTTACTACGAAAGTTTCATTCAATTTAGACAAAATAAAGATAAATAAAAAATGTCCAGGTTACGGTACATGTAGAAACAGCTGAGCAGATGACAACCTTGTTTAAACTATATTATGCTGCGTGCGGAAAACTTATTCGCATACGCTACGACTAACAACAGCTAAACCGGCTACGCCTTATTCTGATGATGTATAAAACTAAAATCACACATTTAGATTCGATGTACGATATCTGTTTAGATGTTGATCGTCACCAACGTTTAATGGCTAACATACTTAAACGCGATCAGTGAAATGCGTGTTTTTATTGAAAAACAATACTCATCTGTAATTATCTTGGCTGTTTCTAAGGAAATTTACATGACTCATAATTGAATTTTCCTTAAATGTTTTAATTAAACGGATTTCTGTACTCAAACCTGCTACCTCTTGTGTGAGAAACCAGAATGCTACCGCAGCGTCATGAAGACACAGGTAGCACAGAAGATCTTTATATTAATGCCAATTCATGGTTCAGTGATTTTTAGGTTTTCAGAATTCGCTGAATTCACTGAATTTCCTTTCCAATTAAGAAAAACTCTTATCATTCTCTTTGTGTAAGAGGATGGCAATTTACAAGTGCGTCCATGATTAGCTGTAAGGATACAAAAAATGAATGCAAATAAAACCTTTGCAATTATCAATTTTGCCTACAATTTGCAAAATAACCTCTGGAGCAAATGATGCACTGAAGGAAAGGTCACATTTTGATTGGCTGCAAAACGACTGATTAAGTTGTTTGAAAGTGATACATAATTCTGAAGCTTTGCTAAATTAAAACCTGATCTTCGTGCGAGTGTTTCTAATTTGCATATATCATTTCATGAGACAAAGCAAATCCCAGAAACCCGTATCTCCGAGTGTACATGATTTATCTTCTCTGAAACGTAATTGCGAAAACTACGCAAAGAACAAGGTGAGTCGTAACAAGCTTTAAAAAATAATGGTGCATGTCTTTTCTATTGGTTCAAACCGGCTTGCTTCTCTGATGGAAAGAACTATTTAGCTTATCCCACAGAAATAACATTTAATCAGCTAATCAGAATTCCAAGCAATACAGAATGCTATGGTCAATGCAATAGCAAAAATAAGCTGAACTATCTTACAGGAGCTTACAGCAAACTTGTTAACGAAACAGACGAGCAACACTGGAGCAAAAGCATCCCTTGCCAAGTTATAATCCACATGACGGAGGCGAAACATGGATAGGATTCAAATCGGGACGCTCCTATATTGCTTTTCGTTTTCTTTAATTTTTGGTTACCAATGATAGAAACTCAAAATCAAACAGTGCATTCAGTGAAGTAACTTTTAATTTCAATTAAGAGTCCAATGATGATTATGTTCCTCACAAAACTTGACATTTCAAAATATCCTGTAGTATATAATTATTCCCCGAATCTTGATTATGGCGTATTCTGCTGTAACTTAATTCTTCACCGAATACATAGCTTCTTTGACGTTTTAAGTTATTCTTTCTTGAATGTCTTGTTTCCAAAAGTGTATGGTGTTGGGACGTTGAACATTCGCAATGTTGGTACGTTAAATTTTGTCACGACAGCATTTTATGTAAAAAATCCCACTAATAACTGCAGTCGAAAGTAGTCTACTTATCGTAAAAGTGTCAATATGTTTCCCAAATCCTCTTGGTCCCCGTCATTCAATGCTTACTCTAACCCAGTAAAAATGGCAATGCAGGAGCGACCTTGATTTCAATCCGACCTGTGTAAGAAGTCTTTCTTCCTCAGAGATTTTCGAGAAAAGTTAAAAAGCTATAGATACACATATTGCGTGATAAAACCTGTATCCAGTTTAGATTCAACCAGACCCAACAAGTTTATTAACAAAAATATTGCAACATGTGATATTTTACGATAGTCAGCACAATAGAAACCATCATATCATGAAATGCATGTCACAGAAACAGCATAGTGAATGAGCGATGAGGAGTGAGGCGTCCATGATCTTAGTAAATATTACGGTAAGATAACACAGATTTTTTGGGCGCTTCAGGGTTTTTGAAACCGGATGCTCAGCTTTAACTTAAAGGCACACTTTATTGTCAGCTTCAATTAAAAATCTAGATCTAATCGAGCACTTTTTATCTTGTAGCAACACCTCTGAACGGTAACAGACAAAAGGTTACTTTTAATCCCAGATAGACCGATATACCATGGCAACTACCATTCAAATTTTCTCTTAAATGATTACACGGTGATATATTTGGTGGCTCCTTAGAGTCACCTAAGTGGTTGATTGACGGTTTTTGCCCTGATATTTTGGGCCCATGGTGGGAATTATGAAGGCCTTTTGTGGCTGTGTGAATGCAGATAGGGTGGAGATTGTACTTGCTGGTGGTGGGGACAAGCAGCACTAAATGTCCTAAACAAACTTTTTGCACCAAGGATTGGTGGGGAATGAAAAAGTAGTTGAATGTGGAAAGGCCTCTTGCCCTTACAAACATTGCTACATAGATGTTACCTCTATGAAGCTCAGATCCCAAATGACAAGATCTGGCATGATTCTTTTCCAGGGCAAAAGGACTCCTGCACAGGGCAAAAGGTCTCCCGCCCAGGGAAAAAGGCCTACCACCCAGGGCAGGAGGCTTTTTGCCCTGGAAAAGAATCATGCCAGATCTTGTCATTTGGGATCTGAGCTTCGAAGAGGTAACATCTATGTAGCAAAGTTTGTAAGGGTGAGAGGCCTTTCACCCTAGGTGGGAGGCCTTTCACCCTGGGTGGGAGGCCTTTTGCCCTGGGCATGAGGGTGCAAAGCCTCCCACCTAGGGTGTGAGGGCATGAGACCTTCCACACAGGGCATGAGGGCACGAGGCCTCCTGCCTGGGGTGCAAGGGTGTGAGGCCTAACGAGCCACCTGGTGAAACTTTCACTACCTAATTTTTGAGATATGGTTTGTTCCCAATTTAAAATACAGAGAATACTGTTTTCTAAATGTAGAACAAATTTAAAACAAATTTCATTTTCAAGTCCCTAATGTAATATTATGTTTTAGTTTGCCGTGTCTACTCGGGCTGTGAAAACAAAAAATGGACAGTAGTATCAAAAATTTATACTAAGAATATCACTTATTGGTACAAAAACTATTGTATTTCCCAGAAGTATCATACAAAATATCTACCCAGATTTCATTGAAAGAGCAATATTTTCAAATATATTACACAACATGGATCTCATTCTGTGAACATTCACCCACACATATTTATGTGCATATTTCTGCTTTTGGCCTTCTTGTAAGATGAAAGACCCATAATGTAAATGGCACAATATATTTCCCAAGAGATACATAGTACGCATTATGCAGACTCTACTTTCAAATTTTGAAATCTCTACCTTGCTTGTCAAAAAGTTTGTTTCAGCTCAACCGCCAGTTTTTGTCGCAACTGCGAATAAGATAATCAATTCTGTGTTTCTTTTTCAGCTTTGCGAGTTTCCACAAAATAGACACAGATTCATGGCTCAGATTCACAAAATGTATTAACCTTTTCCCTTGAGATGCAACCTGGTGTCCATTTACGCCCAACTTAATTCCCTGGAATTATGTTTTGGATAACACTCAAAGTTTGAATAGATTTTTCTGACATGAGGGTTCTTCTAATGAAAGTAAAGACAAAACATGATCATATGGTAGCTTCTAGTCAGTTCATTAAAGGTTTAGTAGGCAAAAATCAGTTTTGATGAAGAAGTTTGTGTGTGAGGACATGTGTGGTGTCTTGTTTTGTATTTGCTGAATTTTTGGAATTATTACTGCTCACAAGGTGGAAGTATTTTCCTTGAAAGAAGAGGATAATAATGGATTATTTATTATACAAAAATTAGTAAAAGTGTAGTAAAAGTTACTAGTAAGGTGGAAGGCGAGTTTGGAGTCAAATATACTATGAATTGGTGATAGTGATTTTCATTCACCTTGCACATTTCTGGTTCCAAAAGAAGTAGTGAAGAATCCTGTACATTCAGTCATATCAGATCCAGAAGATGATTTTATGAATCCAGTATGTAGTAGAGGAATGAGGTGTGTAAAATATTTGTTGTTTATGTAAAATTTTTACTTGGAAAAATAGATTAGTAGGCAGCATTATGGAATATAAAAGTGAATAGTCATTGTAGGCATGTGACAGAGAATGTGATTAGTGTAGAAGGAGGTGAAGCATCAGAAAGAGAGAAGGTAGTCCAATACATATTTTGGTAATTATTGTCACATGCTATTTTTGGAAGAAAAATGTGAAATTTCAGAGGATGGATATTTGTATATTGGGGCATAATTATTAATATTAATTTTTTAAATTGTAGTTTTAATTCAGAAAAGAAAACCAGATTGAAAAAGTCAACCAAAGTGATGAAAATTGAGAGTACAATGAGAAATTTAAGAATGTTACCAGAAACAAGCTGTCATAACTGAAGATTAGACATTTGAAAAAGTATACTTCTACAATATTCAGTGGAGTGTTAGGGATTATAATGAGTGGAAAGCAAAATGATTGATAGATGTAATAGATTTTGATAATAAGATATTGGAGACAAGGTATCCAAAGAAAGCATTCTTTTTTTGCAACGTGTAGATTCATTCTACAGGAAATGGTGACAAGCATCCAAAAGTATTTATATCAGGACAATGTGTTCTTGAGATTTTTTTATTACAAGCATATTATGTGGGAAAGAGGTTATTAGGGGGAAAACACCTGATCAGTTATGTAATACAGTGCTATTTTAGTAGGAATTAATTTTGTCTTAGAACAGGTGATGAACATTATGATTTTCATGGGGAATATGCAACAAAGCCATCACAGTAATCATTTGAAAAATATTTAAAATGCACCAGATGCATTATGATGCAGTGTTACTACAACTAATGATCGAGGCTTAAATAGTCTCAAAAGGATAGAACATGGAATTGGTGTTTCACAACAAAGATATGACAAGGTGTATAGTGAGACATGTTAACAAGTATGTTAGCTTATTACAACCAGGAAGACCAAAAACTAAGAAATTTAACTTTTACATGAGAAGTTTAGAAAAGCTGAACACTGCTCAGTAGTATGGATAGCATGTGCTGGGCAAACATATTGAAGTTTTAGGAAACTTTTTAAAAAATGTAAAAGTACATGGATATCTCATAAACCAAAGTACAAGGAGGGCAGGTACAACCTGGTTGTTTTAAGCTGAAATACCATGCACAGTTATAAAATAATTCACAGGCTGTGTGTCTGATGCAGTTGACAGGTATTAATTGATGTCAAGTGAACAAAAGCAAAACATTCTGAGGTTATCAGCGGTAATAAGACAAGAAAAGACAGTGAGGAAAGTGTTGAAAAGAATGCTGAAGCAGAAGATACAAAATTTAAATCACATCGGGGTCAAGTTCTTTTGTTATAAGTGTCCATTATTTGCCCGTAATGGACACTTTTAGGAAAGTGTACATTATTTTTGTGTAAAGTGGACTTTATTTCACCAAAAACTGTCCATTAT
>JBCAUG010358602.1:0-16810 GCA_038406175.1 Haplosyllis leylae
CCCCCCCCCCGGTTGACAGACAGACAGACAGGTGTAAAACTATTACCTTCCCTCCGTACTACGTACGCGGTCGGTAATAATGTAAACTCTCCCCGTATTTCCTCTTGTGTAAGTGTGTGTAAGTAAATATATTATCCTTTTCAGGCGTCCAACATGGCAGAATATAAGTTGGAACCAGACACAGAATTGCGTTTCGAAGTTGAAGAGGAAACAGTGCAGTTGGAAGTAAGACAACCATACAGTGTTAAGAAAATTAAAAAGATGTCAACCATAAATAGAAGATTGCATCTTTATACAACAAGTCAGATACGTTCCAAAATTGTTTATTTAGTCATATCTTCAATCATGATTCCGCCAAGTGAGTTTATCCTATCTGGTAGGTGTAGGGAGAAAGGGGATTAGGAAAAATCCCTAGCCTCTTCATTAAACATGCACTGAGGGAATGCAATCTCCTCAGTATGTGTTAAGTCGCATTCAGTGGGGAAAGTAGAAAACTAGTGGGAAGGTGTCCACGTGAGGAACCTGGGTCACACTGTGTTTCCACACTGACACATACTTAAAAGATTTCTCAGGATGGGACCTCTACAAAAGATTCTGAGTGGTGCCAATGAAGACCGATAGGTCATACCATTCTGAGAACTCCTTCCACAGCAGGGATGCCTCCCCAAAGACATCAGTGCTAAGTCTTTACTCAACATTTATTGAAGCCACAGACATGATGGTTCTGGCTTTGTCTGACAGTGTGCCACTATGGGAGGTGAGTCAGAGATAGCTGATATTGATGACACAAGTGAAACACAAAAAGTATTCATCATGGTGTTACAAGGACAAGGGCAAATGTCACAGTATCTTCCTACATACTAATACTGTGGTCGTATATCTGAATAAAAATGGATTGTTTAATTAAGAACATACTTAGACTTATTTATCTCACCATGTCAGAGTATGAGCTATCCTGAACTGGGTTGATCAAGATAAGTACTACCACAAAGCTTAACAAGAACTGAATACTAGAACTGCCTGGAGGAGTAGATCGATCAGGCGGGTCCAATCAAAAGCGCACCTCTCATTTGTGATGGAAAGTTGTATGTACGGAAAGAAAGCTGACCAACCTTAATTTGCTTTCTATTTTCTTCCCGTTTTAATGTTCTTTGTTGCTTTGAAAATCAATATGTATTTTTTTGCACATCAGTTAACAGATGGTCATGCTGAAATGTTTGGAACAGAGCTAACCAAAGGCAAGAAGTACTCGTTTTCTCCAGGTGCCAAAGTGGCAGCTTTCACCTGGCAGGGCTGCATAATACTGATATCCTTTCCAAATCGCGTGTATTGATTAAAGAAATGTACGGCAACTAAAAATCGTTGAAAATGTGCAAGAAGAAATGTAAAAATTGTTAAATAAAAATTTTTGCCTTCGCGTACGTAGTACGACGGGAAGATACTGTTTTCACAGGTGTGTGGCTGCCAACGGGGTGGGGGTGGGGGTACCCCTGCCAAGACTGGAGTATCACCCCTAGA
Organism: Haplosyllis leylae; assembly: GCA_038406175.1. Classification (NCBI taxonomy): domain Eukaryota; kingdom Metazoa; phylum Annelida; class Polychaeta; order Phyllodocida; family Syllidae; genus Haplosyllis; species Haplosyllis leylae. The sequence goes on from JBCAUG010358602.1 coordinate 1,519, forward strand.
TAGGACAGGGGTTCCCCCCCCCCCGACAGCCAAGTCTGAGGTACACCCCCTGGACAGGATAGGGGCTGCTTCCTCGCCTGCGTGCAATGTGAAGTAAAAATGTTTATTTTGATATGAAATCTTACTTTTCATTCGACTTAAAACCTGGTGTGTGCCTGTACAAAATTTGCTCCTTAATTCCCTTACTTGACCGGGAAAACCGATGTTGCATATGTAGCTAAAGAGACTCCGATGACTATGTACCTCAATACACATTCAGCAGCTGAACAAATGAGAATAAAAGCCGAAAAAGAAGACAGCAGAGGACCTCGGGTATATTTTATAAGTTACAGTTAGTTGTAAACTGGCGTTCTGCTTAGAATGACCTTAGATACGTTTATAAAGTTGCAAAGATTTCTTACTTTTTATTTTAGTTGATGGTGGTGGGGCCAACAGATGTTGGAAAGAGTACGTTGTGTAAGATGTTAGTCAATTATGCCAGTAGACTTGGGCGTGCTCCAATACTTGTTGATCTTGATGTGGGACAGGTACTGTGTCAATACTATATGTCTGCATCTTCTGCAAAGCTTCACATATGGTCAATGTATTTGGATTCATGACCTTGTCAGTATTTCGTATTTCATCATTATTCCGAAGATGTAAACTGTTTCATTTTCGCAAACATTTGTTTTTGTTTCAGACGGAAATCTCAATACCGGGAACTCTTGGAGCACTAGTGGTGGAACGTCCAGCTGATCCAGAAGAGGGTTACTTTCTAACAGCACCACTAGTATATCACTTTGGTCACAAGACCCCTCAAGATAACATAGAACTATACAATCTGCTGATAACGCGACTAGCCGAGGTTGTCAATATGAGATGTGAAGCAAATAAACGAGGTAGGTTTTTATGCAACAGTGCCGCACATGAGTCGTCAATATTCTATTGGTGTCGCGTTTTGGTTTGTGGGATCCAAATAACATTTCATGTGCACATGTATTTAACTTCAGCCTGTTACAGTGGATGTGTGATAAATACATGTGGCTGGGTAAGAGGAGGAGGTTACCAATCTTTAGTTCATACTGCTGGTGCCTTTGAAGGTAAATAATTGTTACGGGATAAGTAAGTATGCGTCCAACTGATGGGAAAAATGAAAGTAAAATTGATGTCAAAAATGTATCATTGACAAAGTTGCAGTAAGAATAACTTTGTTTGGTATTGTAAAAGAGCATGGCAGTGATCAACAATCAAATACACTGAATATTAATGTTATTATGGCAGTGATCAACAATCAAATACACTGAATATTAATGTTATCATCTGGCGGCTTTATTTTGACAGTTGATGTGATAATTGTATTGGACCAGGAACGGTTGCACAATGAATTGACGCGTGATATGCCAGACTTCGTGAAAGTGATTCTACTGCCCAAGTCAGGCGGGGTAAGTGTGATTGATTCAAACATTTCTATCTGTTTGTAGTTTCCAGCGCTTCTCTTAACAAAAATCTTTTCAATTTCCGCTTTCCATTTTATAGGTTGTAGAAAGGAGCAGCAAATTCCGAATGGATAAAAGAGATGCCAAGATTAGAGAATACTTTTATGGGTCCAGTGCAAAATTATACCCTCACACCTTTGATGTTAAATTTTCAGAAGTTACCATTTTTAAGATAGGAGGCATGTATAGTATTTTGGTGCTTACCATTCGTACTGTATCAAAAATTACTTTAGTAAATGAAGATATTATGTTGCTAATTATCATCAGAAAACGCGAAACATTTAGCACAGAATTTAGTTTGATTTGATCTTCATTTTAGCACCTGATTTGCCTGCGTCTATGTTACCTCTAGGAATGTCAGCTTCTGATAATAAAACTAAATTAGTACAACTTGATCCAGGTATGTTATTCAAAGATTTCCCCCCGAAATTTTATCTCCAACATGTACTTGGACTGTCACTGACATGGGTATTTAGCTTTTTTTTTTCCTTTTGATTTAATTGCTTTAAATCCAAGTATGGTGTTCAGCTGCATTTTTACCTTGTGTAGGACCGACCTTGGTACATCGAGTGTTGAGTGTGAGTACTGCAGCCTCATCCGAAGAAGACATAACGCAGACAAACGTCGCAGGATTCATTGTTGTGTAAGCCTTTTTTCTGCTATGCTGTTATAATTGCTAGTTCTTTTATAGAGTCTGCAATTTCATCTATTCGTAGGGGGTAGGGGGAGCATAACAACGAGTATAATGGAGAAAAAAATAAGACTTCTTGTGCAAATGAGTTTTTGTATTCAGATAATATGATTGGCTGTGATGGTGAGCTTGACCAATCATGTTGCGACAGTAGACTACATTACAGGAGCGGGGGAGGGGGGCATATGTCTACATTTTGTGGGGTATAAGAGTGGAAATATAGGGGCACAGGAGGGGGGCATAGCAATGACATGGGGTGTGGGAGCGGACATAGGAGGCGGGGTAATTCCAGCCATTCAAGAAACATGAAACTTGCTCATCATGGTAGATCAACTGCAGATGACTCAGGACTTGACGATAAATATTAAACTCTTAATTGATACTGCCTGTGTACGTATCAAATAGTCAACCGTGGAAATAGAGCCTGGTAAAACACGCCTATGCACGTGCCAAATAATCAGCAACAAGTTAGTTGTGCAGTTTATTGGTTCTGTTTTCTGCGACATATATCTCTGTCAATTTTAGTTTGCGTGTTTTCAATCAAAAATGAGTCTTTTTCTTTCTTTTTGTTTTGCAGAACGTCTGTTGATATGGAGAAACAAATGTTTTCAGTGTTGTCACCTTCACCACGACCACTGCCGCGTAATATCCTGGTTTTGATGGACGATGTGCAGTTTATGGACATCAAGTGAATGAATACACGATTATGGTACTTGGATTGGACACATTTACATCATCAGACGCCTAAGTACTCCAGAGTGAGACAGAACGTGATAGCATTGAAACCGAATTGTGTTTCATGCTTCTTGAAGTGAAAATATCTCAACACGACAGGAGTAGGCGTGAAGTTTTGTGTTCTTGGAACTTGTTCTTCATGGCAGCATTAAACACTTCAGTGTTAACATTTTAACGATCTAATGGCTACTTGGAATTTTTATTTTCAACGAAGAAGTTGAACTTGATAGCACAAATTTATTAATTGTGTAAACAACCGTTGTGCAATGAAAGTAAACTGTGAAATCTAAATTAAGTATTATTCCTGAAACTCCCCCGACAGTTACAGGTAGCGGATTCTAAAGTCAACAGCGAATACTCTAGACATGTCGCTTTATTGAAAGTACAAAAATCGCAATAGTATTGTTTGAAATCCATTTTCAAACGAGTTCACTGTCACATATGAAACTCACAATTCCGACGCATTGTGATATTTCTGGGCTAAGAAAATTATTCACAAAAATTAAATATCAAATCAAAAATTAATTGTTTTTATTCAGCTGAAAATAAATAAAGTACGACAATTCTGTTTTGAATGTAAATTATTACTGGACCTATTGTGCCCCACGTTATGGGCTATGATGAGCAAATGCCTAATGGTGTATTCACACTGACAGTGACTGAGACAGAGATCGATGGAATTTGGTTACATTGTAATGTGTGGAACAGTATACACTACACAAAGACCGATGCCATTGGGTTCTGTACCCAATTTCTCGGTCTCGGTTCTGTCAGTGGGGTTACACCATAAGAAAGGTGAGCTTTTTCACGGACGACGTACGTAGTACGAGGGAGGACAATGTTTTCAATCCCGTTTGTCTGTTTCAAGGGGTCCCTATCCCATGATGCACTGGGACAGGGGTCCACACCTCCTCCCTAAAGGCAGGAAGGTGGCCCGTATTCTGGTTGGAAGAACAGGGTGAAGTTTTTAAAAGCTCACTCCGACCGAAAAACTAACATTACGGAATGTTATTTCCTGCCACCAGTCGACCAGAAAATGTGATCGGACTATTATTAACTATAAAACTTGTAATTTGATGATAAAAATGGATTTACAATGAAAGGTAACTCGCGACTGATTAGTATGTGCAATTGAGACCGTTTCATGTTCTGGAATATTTGGTTCTCGTTTACAAAATCATGAAAATTGATGCGCATTGTGTAAAATTTTGGTGACGAATGTTAGTATCACAGATGGCAAGAGCAAATCTCGGATTCCTTATTCTTTTATGAATTCAATTCTTCTTCCCACCCAATCAGCCTCTTCATCCATGCCATGTTTGCGGAAGAATCCGTACAATCCCTGATATCTGTCGATAATGTTGAATCCACACAACGTTTGAAGTTTCCTGAGATCGACTGGACACAGATACATTGGCTGCCTGAAATCTTCGTCTAAGTGACCTGCAAAAGACAAATTTAAGTGTAAGTTTTTTCTTACACAAATAATCTGACAACTTTTTACAGCAAAATAATTTGTTGTAGACCTATATCAAACAGCACTTGTTGTTCCACAATAGTGTGAGTATTTTGTTGGATATTTGAAAGAGCATCCAATGTGTATGGCATTCTGTAGAAGCCGAGGTCTTACCTGAGCCATTCATGCAACAGGAGTAATAGATACAGTGTCCTATTCCCAGCAAGTGACTCGCTTCATGAACGAGAAGTCGGCAACTCCTAAGCAATATCAGTTTTCGTCGATCCTAAGAAAATAATAACAGTTATAACTATCAGTGTGGGCAAAAGGAATTTTGGGTGTATCGGCATGTACAATTCAAAATGTCAATATGAATTTTTAAAGTGGTATTACACTGGTATAGCCAAATCGTACTTTTATTTTTAATACCTGTTCTGTGTAGTTCTTTGTGCATCTCATTTTGTGCCAGTATTCTTGAGAAAATGTCAAATTAGGATCATATCTCAAAAGACTGAACACTGCAACTCTGTTTCTTCCAGACGCCATTCCAGCTACAAACAGGTCAGGTTTTGTTTCATAGAGATCTGCCATGGTTAAAGCAATTAGACACAGACCATCATCTGGAAGATAGCCTCTCAGAGTCAGTAAAATATCCTGTACTTTGAGTTGTCTCATTCCTGATTTGGCATCGTGTCTGGAACTCAACCTAAGCTTTCTTGCTGAGCCGGCTGCGTCATTACTGCCACCATCTTCTAACACCCAGAATGTGTCGCGTCCTGTATGTTCCAACTTCACACCGGGTAATTTGCTTACAGGTAGGCAAAAGAATAATTTGGCATATTCAATGAGAGCATCAAACTGGGGACTTGCATCAGAATCAAAGTCACCCAGGGGCAAAATGTAAATCTTGCCATCAGGGTACTTTTCTGGTAAGTTTGTGCCTCCGGAGTTGAATGCTTGTTTCAAACATGGCAGCTTCCTTCGTGACAGCCAAGGTGTCTGGAAAAGATACTCGTGATATGTTTGTCCCTCTTCGTTGTATTGAGCCAACCAGTCGTTGATTGATGTGCATCTTGGGATGGATTTAAAGAAATCTTGACCGTTATCAAATTCCGCAGGTGTTGCCTTCCAGATTGATCCCAACGCTTCCGACTTTTGCCTTGATGTAGGTGGACGGAATCCTTTAACATAGGGAACATATTTCCTTGGTGAAGTTGTAGATTTCTTGTTCTTTGGCATTCTTGCTGGTTCTTAAATGTAAACAGTCAATGTGAAATTAGTGATTGGTAATCACATCAATTCCTGATTTATTTTCGATTTTAACTTCATACAAAGAGGATATCTTACCTGTGCTAAGGTGTCAACACAAATGAATGCAGCTTGTCTCACTAAAGTATTGCACAACAGATTCACAATGCCACAAGATGATGTCAGCTGTTTTTCTCTTCAACCGCGATGATCCAAGTTATTAGGCAGTGTATCTTTATTAAGTTTGCTTATTCTCAAGCTTAAATTAAAATTAAGGAGTAAACAAATGTGAAAAGTAAATGACAGTTGTTTGTTTGTTTACAATGTTCAGTGTTGTAGGTGGCCTAGCTTTGTGCACAGAAGCTGTCACGTCACCACTCTCTGCTGCTCGCCATATTTAGACACAGAAGGGTGCCAAGAAAGGATTACCGGGTTAGATTTTCCCGCATTTAACCCTTTATACGACTATTTATGTACCCTAGATTGTAACTGTATATATATTTTAAATATTCTACACCCATTTATAGGTAAGTGGAACAGATTGTTACATTTATCAGACTATTAGAGGCCGTAAAAAGTGCAGGTGCCGTTCCCTTGGGAGTTTATCATGATCATGTCTGCTACCGAGTACTCACGCTTGTGGGAGTGCACATGTACAACGGCATTTTTATTAGATTACTATTTAAAATTTTCACGATTTGACCTGTACGTAGTTAAATTGTAGTGGATCCAGTCGTCATTTACGGTGAATCGATTGATATCAAGGAATCAAAATGGGGGTGAATTATGCAAACTGAATTCTTAAACTAAAGGAACCTCAACCAACAATCATTGTTGTACAATGTTATATATCTCCATCCTGTTGATGTGTATTTCCAGTACAGTGTTACGGTGGTGGATCCAGGATTTATCAAGGGGGCGACAACCTATTATTTGAACATTATGTGGGATGTTGGGTCATTGATGTTGCAGACCCAGTAAATCTATAGAGAGTCTATGTTTGTAAGTTTCTGTATGTGCTGTTTGATTAGTCTTGCCACCAGTGTTGCTTAATCCAAACATTTAATGTTTTACTGTTGCGGATAATACTGTCAAACTCTGTCGACAAGACGGCTAGTGAGTAAAAGAGCCTGATAAACATAATGGCATTATCACAAAAGATCACGCCACTGCTTGCAATAAATGGCTTTTGAACTTGGCACATGACCGTCTTTTTCCGAGCCATTTATTTTATTTATCTAGAGTGGGGTTCATGTAATGTGTGTAACTGGTCCTGTTGCCCAGACTATTGCTGCGGTAATCGGCAGTTGTTCGTCGTGTTCATTTCGCGAAATATAATTTTCAAACCACTAATTCGTGCCAATTCTAATTCCTTCCGAAATGATATTAACCAGAGACAGTTTGGACAAATAGTTTACCAGTAAATAGCCTAATAACCTGTCATTTCAACTTTGTTGTGGAACAGACAGCAAGGCAACGCTTTTTTTTTTTTTTTTTTTTTACTTTAAATTCAGAAGTCCGCAATTAAAATTGCTTACAGGCTATTAGGTCGGAGAACATGCTATTTATTGCTATGGGCCAATCTGAGTTTTACTCAGAATTGCACATTCTTTGATTGGGGTACGATCAAATCCAAGTATCCATGATGAAAACAAATATAAAATAACAATATGACTCATGATTAGCAATTCTTTGCAGTGAAGTAATGAGTTGTTCGCAGTTTTATCTTTTTTTAGATAAATGTAGTGAAAAAATAATGAAACATGTAAAGCACAAGGTTATTTTTTTTACCCAAGACTCTAGCATTGGAAACCAATGTAGTGAAAAAATAATGAAACATGTAATTGTAAAGCACAAGGTTATTTTTTTACCCAAGACTCTAGCATTGGAAACCAACAGTTCACCACCCAGATGTTAGTATTGCAAGCGAGTAGTTCACCTGTTTCGTTATACAGGTATTTAATGCAACAGTCTTTCAACGGTGAGCTCTGACTTTCCGCAGACCATCTGTAGAGATTATTGAGTTGTTGTATTCGGAGATCAAGTTTCTGCTCGGGGTTAGAGGAGCAAATTGGAAAATGTATTCAGAAAGATTGAGAGAACTTTTTCGAATAGCGTTTTGCTCTATGTTATAGTGTACAAGATCCAGACGGTCATTTTTCAGTTGAAAAGTGACACATTTATCTCGCTTACAAATTACCTCACTGCTGTGTCCAGATCACATCCTCAATATACATGCGTAGCTGTATTGACTCAAAACGGAAATGTTATGTCATGATTGTCAGCGATGAATGATGGGAATACAATTGACACATGCACTATTCCTGGCAGAGATTTATCGTTTGCAGATTGAATTGCTGATACAGAAAGAAAAGAAGTAGAAGAGCTGAGCCATAGTTCTTCACTTCCTCCATAGACCATACACATCTTCTGTTCATCCTGTGTACAGTTTGTTTCCGTACAGACTATTTTATCTGTATATTTCGTAAAAACTAATCCCTCTTTATGCATCACGCTACTTGAAAATCGTTATCAACTATGCATGTGTTGCGCTAAAGGATATTGTTTGATGGATTGCCTATTTTGTAACTTGTTGATGTGTATAATGAACTGGGTAATCCGCTTGCGCAAGCGGCCAAACACTTCAACTTAAAGAACACGAATTATTCCCGAATATGTTTACATGTTTGTACATATTTAAACCAGTTGTTTGACGTCTAATTTGGATTTTGAGAAGACCAGTTTTGGTTTGTTGTTTTGCTGTTTTGGAGGCAGTTTTGCATAGAGCCTTGTTGCTCTCATTGTCATTGATTATCCAAGATGTGGAGGTATTTTAAAACTTTTTTTCTTTATGTTTAGATGAGATCTTTGCCATTTAGCAACTTTGTCTAGAACTCTTTGTCCTCTGATATAACTTTAATGAATACTTGAGAATTATTTATGTTCCTTCTCTGTGTACTTGTTATAACTCTTTTGTAACTTTACGTGTTGAGAATACGTCCTCTGATCCTTTTTTGCATTTCGCATTTCATTGTATCTCACAAATGAAATTATGCAAAACTGAAGGCTTTCTTGTGATCCGCGATAGCCTTTGTGTGAGTAAAAATCAGCTTTTAGTATGAGGATCATGGAGTTAGAATATTATTTCCTCAAACAACACAACCACTGCTCTATATCAACAATCTACTGCTCGAGGGTTACTAAGTGACTGCGATAGCGTCCAAATGTACCACGGTTTGGATCTGACTAACCAGTCTTTTCATCTTGATAAATACAATCATTTGTGATATTCTGACAACAAAATGCTTCTGTTGATAAACGAGGGATCAACAACCAGGAAACGAAACCAAGGAGTGTCTCCACAAAGGCAGACAAGTTTGTCAAGTACTTTGGAAAATTAATGTAGCGGCAGCACCGTAACACCGACTAATATTTTGAGTTTCTATTGTCTTTATTTTAACTTCTCTTGAATTGTAAATTTTAATTCTCCTTTTGTCAAGTTAGTAGTAAATACGTTTTTGGAGTTTTGTATTTGGATTACGCTCAGCTTTAAACCGTTTAAATCTTCAGGAGATCTATGAAATCTACCACTGTAACGAGCAAGGATGACTTGTCGATGCTAACATCACTCTGATGGCAACAATGCCACAGGCCACCGTGCCGAACAAATACCTGGCCAGTTTAATATTCTAGTTGCGCTTTTCGCCCACATACATGATATATGGAGAATTTCACATGTCAAACGGACAGCAAAAGTGTACATTTATTCACAATTTGGTCAGATCGTGTCAATAGGTCAAATGTGCGACGTACAGTCAAAGACAAAACAAGGATATATCATGGTCATTGACACAGTGAAGCAGATAATAAGACTTAAGAATAACTTTTAAATCCTCAATGGTTTGATAACTTTACTAATTTGTTTATTGTTACAAATTGATCAGTTTGGTCAATAAGTGAAACTCAGTAAGTATTTTTACACTTGTCTGCAAGTCCGTAAATTTTGCTTCCAAACAAATAGATTTTCAGCTTACTTGCAGAGATAGACAAGTTGAATTTCAGAAAAAACAATGGTTATAGAAATGAATGGTGCGTATGTGATTTAGGAATGTTGATTTTCATTCCTGCAAGTTATATAAATATCACTTGACTTGTCCAATTACACTGGAAACTTTTGGGAGTTTCGTGACTTTGTACCGACGACACATATACGGATGTAAAAGCTTCCACTTTTTCCACACATTACTGGTGATGTTATGTAATTTTTGTGGTCTTCAGAAATATCCCAGACATTGTTGGCAACATCACGGTTGCTGTTAAAAATCTACCCAGCTAATGTGATTGTGAATTCCTTTTCTCAAAGGCTTTTTGCACGACGCAGCAGTTCCCATGACTTATTACAACAGGAAAGTTGATTTTTCGCAAAATTCCGATTCGTTCACATGACAACAGCAAGGAAAACGTATACATTCTGCGCTATCACTGATTATGATAGAGCCAGAGTGGGTGGGAGATTGACGGATGAGTCATCCGATCAATATACAGATGGAACCGCAGGGTTCCTTTACTGTAATAACTACGATGGATTCAATTGCCTCCGTATTAGGGAGGCCTTCTAAAATGCCCATATGAGACCCAATAAATTGTATTACGGAATATCGCAGATAGCCGCAATAGAAATCTTACACAATACAATGCAGCGTTGAATCTACTTGTGTTCAAGCTTTATTGCAATTCTTTCTCAAAATACATTACAATTGATCTGTGAACTGACAATCGGAAGATTCGGCAATTAACAGTGCAGCTACGGCAAATATTTGTTTTATCAATTGATAAAATGATCCATTGATTGAGTACGTGAACTCTTGTTCAGTTTGGTTCCAGAGTACGCACGCAATTAATGCAATTTCATTTGTTCCAATTGAAATAACCAAGCGATTATTACTCTCTTTTTTTTTCAACGTTTAATCTTAGAAGGGTCTTGCTAACAATTGAACTCATTTGTCCATACAGTTTTTTTTTGTTTTTTGTTTGTTTTTTTTGGACTGATCCACGTTGAAGACTTCCATTGGTTCTGGACTCTTCCGGTACAGATTTACCGATAAGTCATTGTTATTATTCCCCTTTCACGACAAATCTTTCGATTTTTGAAAAATGGGAAGTTTTTTCCTTTAAAAAAAACAATATCCGTTGTCGTGACCTGTTAGCGATTCCTCAGTGAATGCCACTGAGATATGATAATAAGTTGTTTGACTTCATTCGGTTTTAGTGAGTTTGTCAAACAGCAATCAATCAATCTCGGCACAGCAGATCAATAAACATTGCGGTAAGTTCTAGTATTGTACGTCTCCCAATCAGTGCTGCAGAAAACCTAAGTAAACTGTCCTCTCTTTACTCTCTGCATTTATTCAGGCATTTGCTGATGCAGATGAAATACAGTGCTGTAGTTTATTCTTATTTGTATAAGACAGATTAGTGTGCATGTGTGCATGTAGATTCCTCTTAAAATCTTTTTTCTCCACAGCAGAATATGAAACCATGTCTGGTAAGAGTGGTGCCAAGCGATGTTAATTTATGTCACAAAAATAAGAATTAAGCAAATGGCTATTTAGCAAAAGTGGAAAGTGCAGTTATCAACGGAAACTATCACGGAATGTATTAATTTAGTAATTGCACAAGCAATTAAGTTGTACAGGCTTAATTAGTGTACATACATACCCCAAACAAATAACAAAGCAGTTTGAAACATTGTTACTTGTAAAAGTGAGACTGAGTATAGTGTTGTGTTTTACTTCAGCTGTGTCAGCTAAGAGCGGTTTTTTTCCGTAAAGATCTAGACGCAAATGTTCAAAACGTGTGTCTGTATTTCTATTGAGATAGACAATTGTAAAGAGGAAAAGTCATGGTCGAAAAACCTCAACGTCGAAAACAGTTAAGCTACTGTATGGAGCTAGTGATAAGAATTGGATAGCTGTGCAAACTTTAGTGTTTTATTATGAATCATGATTTCGTCAAGAGAATACTCAGAAGCGTATTTTCTTAGCATCAATTTTTCAGGAAGGCCTCTTATATTGAAATTCCCGCTATTCTGCGAGTTTATGGTCATATGAACTATTTGCCATATTAAATTCTGACCCCTCTATCTTGGGTATGTTAATAATAACAAATACACTAACTAATGAATGGTAAAGCTAGGTTCACTATTTCTAATTTGGCAAACATTAATCTGTGTTCTTTTCCGCTTTTGCAGTTTAAATGTCAACATGTATAAGAAGATTTTATGTGTGTGCCTCCTTACAACAGTAATAACTTCGGTACTAAGTCAAGGTAATATTTAACGCGTAACTTTCTAATTCATAAAATGTTTTTAAACGTCCAAAACGTTCCTCAGAAATAAAAATCGTCCCTGATTTGGAATAAAAATCAATCCTGTAATTTGCATTATGATAGATGTATTTATTAGCACGATTATTTGATTGAAAAAGACATTTATCGTTTGTAGATGATGAAACAGCTGCCAAAACATGTCACCAACAGACAACTTGTGGATCGTGTATAGCTGCTGGAGCAAAGTGTGGCTGGTGTACTCAGGAGGTACGTGTCCGATTAATTTTTTGTAATATCATGTAGTCTTCTTTATCAGAAGAAATTAGTCTGCGAAGCAGAAATAACTGAAACGATAGATACAAATGTCCACGTGTTTCAAGGTGTTTTTAATTTCAGGGGTATGACATTGGTAATAAAAGAAGATGTGATATCCTGGAGAATCTTGTATCCTTGGGATGTGAATTTAGTTTTATCAAAAAGCCTGACCACGAAGTAACGTTCGACCAGGTAACTAAACCATGGCATTTCCTTTTAATATTTCACAGTAAGATCGCAAAGTAAATTTGTTTACAAATTCAAGATATAAAAAGTTTCTTACCCACATTTTCCATTGAAATCTATTTTTCACTTGTTACTTTTTCATTTTTAGGATCTAGATGTCCGTAATGCAGAAGATGGCAAGGAAGCTATTCAGTTAAAACCACAAGAAATCACTCTTAAACTACGACCAAGTAAGTTGAGGCTGCAGTGTTGCTGTTAATTTTTGAGATGGAAGTACTCCTACCAAATCGAAATGTCGCAGTAACTAGTCATGAAATTACCAAGAAAATGTGCGATTTATTATTTGTGTTTTGATGCTTCCAGATAAACCCTACAAGTTTAACATGACATTCCGACAAGCCGAGAACTACCCTGTAGATCTGTACTACGTTATGGACCTTTCCTTCTCTATGGGTGATGACAAGTCAAAACTAGCCGAATTAGGAGATTTACTTGGTAAGTACAGTAAATAGGAAGGCGTCTGACTTCTCTTATCAATTTCAAATCACATAGGTAAATCACTATTGCAAAATATTTCAGCCGAGTCCATGTCGGAAATCACCACCAACTTCCGCTTAGGGTTCGGATCATTTGTTGACAAGAAAACGATGCCGTACGTCAGCATGATACCTGAAAAGTAAGTAAAACTGGTCTGCGAACTACAGAATCTCTAGAAATACACACTTTTTCACTGTTTTAAAAAAAATATGTGCAAAGCGAGAACTGCATGACGTTTCTGGGTAGCTAATTGTCACGGAATTTTCTCGATTAATACAATGGTACTCATTGAACAGAATATTTTTGTATTTAACAGGCTACTGAGTCCGTGTTCAGGATGTGCAGCTCCTTATGGCTTCCACAACCAACTGCGCCTTACAGATGACACTTCACAGTTTAGGGTAAGGGTTATCATTAACAGGCAACCTTTATAAATAGAAAAATATCAAACATGCATGCTTTTCTCAATTTTCCAACAAAAAAGTGTGGCAATATGTTAGAAATATTAATTTTATGTTTCGCTTTTTAGACAAAAGTGATGGCAGCTCCAATTTCTGGTAATCTCGACTCACCAGAGGGTGGATTTGACGCCATAATGCAGGCCATATCTTGTCAGGTATGGAATTCAAAATGCCTTTAACCTAATTAGTACTGTAGTAGATATGACAATAGAATATGCATTCGAATGAAAATTTTAAAGAAAGTATGAGTATTTATTTCAACTAACATTTTATATATAAATATGTAAGATATGCAGATATACTTGGAAGTAGTTATTCTCTTCGTTTGTTTATTATATTACATTGAACAATAGAGACAAATTATCTATTGTTGTTGTTTATTTTAATGTATTAACGATATATTTGCTGCGTTAATATGTAGCAAGACATCGGATGGCGTGATAATTCAAGGAAACTGTTGGTGTTTGCGACGGACGCCGATTCACATTACGCTGGTGACGGAAAGGTATCGCACAAAATGAACTAACATCATGCGGAATCTGTTGTAACTGCATCATAGATTCTACAAGTGCTTTCAATCTATGATACAAAATGTTAAGCATACAGTCGACTCTAAACTACTGATCACATTTTTTCATAAGGATCGGAACGGCTCAGGGACTACATTTACTTGCGACTATCCTCCTTCGCCTACCTGAACCTGTCGTAGAATTTCTCCACTTATACAGGCGTACATGTACTTAGTACAGCTGCTCTTGCCATACATTTGCATATCTGTTTACCCATAGAGTCGATTGTAACTTGTTCAGAAATATCGTCATATTTTGGCACAAGCAAATTTCAAGTTTAGTGTTCCATCGTTTACAAATGTGGAAAATGGCATGAGTTTGATTTTTCTTTTTGTTCAGTAAATATTCAAATGAGACTGATATTTCTGTTCTGTTATCCAGGTTTGATTGTTCTATTACTTTCACAGAACAATCATATTCATTGTTCATTGCCTGTTACTTTTCAGTTTCAGAATCTGCTGTGAGAAAACAAGTTTAGCATCTTGGTCTAGGTTCTTGGACACTGTAATTCTTCTTTGTTAATGATGAGCAAGCAAACACAGATGTTGCCATTTCTCATCATCTTATTTACCTTTTTTTCTTTATTTTGCTTACTGACATGCACACTTACAGACCGAGATTGGATGGAGAGAGAATTCTCGTAAAATGCTATTGTTTTCAACGGATGCAGGTTTTCATTACGCCGGTGATGGGAAGGTATTTATTTAAGATTCAACGGGTGCACAGACCGTGCGTGACCCTCCATTTGTCATTACGAAAGAAAGTCGTAGCGTACTGTACAACACACTGTTATAATAATATGTCTCTCACTTGAGTTTGTTGCACCTAGCATGTGCATGCATTTTTACGGGTCGTGTGTGTGTGCGTGTGTGATAATAGTGTGTGATAGTTCCCACTTGACCTGGAAAACCTTGAATAATGACGGTGCCTCTGGAAAAAAACTGGAATTTTTTTATTTGTAACAAAAATCATGGAAAATGGTTTGAAACCTGGGAAAATATTGCTAAAATAGGCTAGTGAGCTAGCTTTTACTTTGGAATATTGCAGAAAACTTCAGTTTTTGTTCAAATGAAATTCTCTAAGTTAGTAAATTATGATTCAAAAGAACTAGAAAGAAAGTTACTTCAAAAATACCCAGAGATTCAAAGGATAAATGTGAATAGTTGTAAATGATTAAACGAATGTTTTATTTGTGATACTGACAAAAAATATTAATAACAAGAAAGTCCTCCTGCGTGAACGCAAGAGGCATACCGACCGCGGCGTAGCAAGTCCGGGGGGGGGGGGGGGGG
>JBCAUG010358713.1:0-16809 GCA_038406175.1 Haplosyllis leylae
GCGGACCCCCCCTCCCCTGGTTGGGATTAGGTACCCCCCCCCCCCGGCTGGACTGAGTACCCCCCCTGGCTGGACTGAGTACCCCCTCCCCTGTTAACAGACAGACACCTGTGAAAACATAACCTCCCTCCGTACTACGTACGCGGTCGGTAATAATTTTTCGTCAAATTGGCAGAATTTAAACGTGTACCTTTTAACTTTACTCACTCTTCAAAGAGATGCATGGAGATTTTTGCTGAAGAAAAAATTATTTACACATGGTTTTGCGACCTGGAATAAGTCACACTTTTCCCTGAAATTTACGACTTATGATGTTCATTCAAAGAAATCCCAACTAGATCGACTGTTTACGTTCCTTTTTTAAAATATTTAGAATACACATCATTTACAACTTGCACAAGATTGGTATTTTCTAGTTTCTGGCTTCCTATTCCCCGAGTTACGAGCCATTCTACTAACATATTAGTAGAATTTAGCAGCTTCTATAGAATTGCAGAATAACAGCATGTCCATTTCTCGATTTTCAACATATTAAGTTGACGTTCATAGGTTTAGTAAAATACCTCAAGCAAGTCTTAGCGTTCACAGGTTTAATGAAAGACATCAAGCAAGTTACTTTTTAAAGTAAGAAACAAAAGTTCTCTTGTGGTACAAAGAAATGATTTGAATTACTTTGTAAGGAATAATATCCCATGTACCTTTTGTGGCCTGCATTCGTTCGAAAATGTTTTCCACCTGTACCAATGCTCATTCCTAACTCCCCAAAGACACTAGATAATAAACCATTATTACAGTCCTTATGGTTGAAAAGATTAAACTGTTCAATAGACATAAATGTAACTAAAAGATACACATAATCACCTAATTAGACTTATTACCCTTCATAGCTTTTGAGTTTGAAGCTGTGCCTGCGATTGAAGGTAACAGTCATGCATCGAGTAGTACTGGGTTGCATCCGTCAACTAACATGTCATTAACACTTTTAATTAGTTTTGATATCATTGTAACTGTTTGTGCTTGTTGTCAGATATATGATGCCGGAGATTTCTCGCTGCTGTGTTCCGAGTCAGCGCGGCGGGGTGAGCGGTGGATGGGCGGTGAGTTCATCGCACTGGACCGAGTGGCGGTGTGGAGCAGTGATGGCAGGGGTTACCTTTACAAACTACCCACTAAGTAAGTTAACGAACTGCCTGCTTTGCTCCAGATTTTTCATTTCATTAAGTGCAATATTTTGACAAAAACGAAAATTAATAGTAAAAATCTAATTAATAAACTCATGTGCGATCCGCATGTGACGAAGAATCTGCAATATTAAGGAATATCATACGAGAATTTTAATGCGTAAACCTCCACCATATTCTATATCTTGATTAAACCATTGCCTTAGACAATTTTTTTTTGTGCAAATTTTATACGTTTGAAATTGTATTTCCTTGTGATTTGAATAGTTTGTCTATTGTTTGCCATTTGCCTATCTTGGATAATAATCGATGCACGCACGCTTAATCAGGATATGAAATTGTGATTGTGTAGCTTTAAGAAATATTAGATATAAACTACATGAAATGATCGCGCCACAAAAATGTATTTGAATTGATATTTGTGCATGCGTGTCCGGAATATTTGGACTTCCTTCATAAGTTTATCCCAGGTTTTGTTGATATTATCAGAGGATGTATGTGCAGGACACAAACAATTTTTGTTTACAATCAATTTGTTCAAATGTAGAATATCAATGTGTGTACCAGTAGTGTCTATGTTTCACGATTATTTTGGAAAGTAAGTCCAGTCATTAGTACTGCATGGGTTGCTAATTATTTATTATACTAGCACAACACAATTCATTCTGAAATAACAGCACATTTTGATAATTCCAAAGCTTACTTAGAGGAAAGGTTGTTGCTGGGTAAGTACTGAACAAGATTACATCAGGCACATTTCTGTTATGAAATAAAATAAGTTATTAGCATTTACTGACATCGAAACTATAATCGACACTTCCTGTGTGTGAAACCTGTCCATGTGTATGTATAAAGATCAGCATATTCTTGCTCAGTAGTTGAACTTGTGTAATTTGGTCTTTGCTATCAATCACCACTCATTGCCTTGTCTTTTTGACTGTTGACTAACAGCAGCACATAGTCTGTCTTGGTACTAATAAGAAATATAATGGTTAGAAGTTTCAGTCTGTTTTAGCCAGTATCAGCACCAAACCAGCCCTCACTGATATCTGCTCAACAGTGTGAAATAGAATATTTTCAATTTCAGTGTGAATCCAAATAGTCCTGAATACAGAAGATCTTCGAACCCAAGTAATCCCAGGCAGGAAGGACCGCAAGCCTACCATGTCCTGGATATCTACTTGGAAAAGGTATTATATCTCTGTTTTAAACTGAAAGGGGCACAGCACTATAATTAACACCACTCAGCTTACAGTAATTTATATCCTAAGGTAGTATAATTCACATCTCGTCTGTACATTCACAGCCCCTATCATGCTGTCCAGCAATGATATATGTGCTGGGAAGAAGGGAGCGGGAGTGCAAATTGTTGATGAGAGGAGATTCTGAAGGGAGACTGACGATTTGGATAATTCCTGATGTGCACGACAAGAAAATGAAACTTGTTAGACAGGAAAGCTTTGAAAAGTTACCGGGTAAAAACAAATGATCATATCTCTTTTTGAAAATTAATTTTTAAAATCTTTTTGAGCCAAAGACTTCACTCTATCTTTATCAAAATGTTGTTGTAGTAATTCAACCGACAATGGTTACAACAGTGACGGAAGCATGGCAGAGAGTTCGGCCCATACCTGAAGGCCTCATCGACCATCTGGTAGGTAACCATATTCGTAGAATTGAATGTACGGATTGGTCTGCTGAAAGTTCATGGAATACCACACTTAATTGCCATGCAAAATTCACACGTCTTTCTTTGTAAGAGATCTGATCCATGAAAACAATATATATCTTTCGTATTTCAACGTAAGTGTTTTTCCACAGAATCAGCTGGATGGGAAAATGCTGCAGATAACAGTAACTATCTACATACCGACCCAAGGTCGCTTAGTGTGTGGCAGAGAGGACGGCAGTATCGTCATAGTACCGGCTGTGCAGGCTATGACTCTTTTGTTATTATCTACTATTAAAACAAAAGGTAACGAGCTGGAATAAAATTCCGACATGCTTAATACTGGACAAAAAAACAACATAAGTGATGGCGATATATCATAAAATGTTTTTCAGAGTCGTTACCACGCCAAGTGTTACACGGTCACAGCGGTAGAGTGAACTGCTTATTGTATCCTGTGAACGACAGTCCCCGCTATGATCCAGACCACCTAGTTTCAGGTGGGATGGATTTCACCGTGGTTCTGTGGGACATTTCTAATGGTACAAAACTACATACATTTAGTGTACATGGAGGAGAAATTATGCAACTGATTGTGCCTCCGGAGAATTGTAATGTAAGTATACTACACACAATTAATGAAAGCATTTAGTTTTCTGAGGCCTCAACCATTCATATGCATGTATATCAAGTTAACGTAAGTTCCATTAACATTTCTCCAGAGGATAAATGTAAACGCATACTAGTATAATTCTTAAAAGCAGTTCAGAGTTTGCCATCTTTTTACACTTTTCTTTACAGTCACGTGTTCTGCCATGCGTGTGTTCGGTAGCGAGCGACCATTCCTTGGCTCTTTTAAGTCTGAAAGAACGCAAGTCCATTCTACTAGCGGCTCGACAGTTGTTCCCGATACACACTGTTAAGTGGCGCCCATTAGATGATTTTCTGGTCATTGGGTGTACGGATGGTACAGTTTATGTTTGGCAGATGGAAACAGGTGAGAAGTTTTTGGTGTCACTGGTGAACACTGTGGCTGAATATTGACCTTAGTATGAATTAACTTCATTTTCCCTAGTCTCTCATTCTGGGTATTTTCATTATTACGTGTGCATGTACTTAATATTTTGTTGTTCCTAGGTCATTTGGATAGAGTAGTGCACGGGGTCACGGCTGAAGACATCCTTCATGCTTGTGATCAGAAACAGATTGTAACGACAGATGTGACGAACCCACACATCAGTCTGGCTCAGGCCCTGAAACGACGCAACTTGGCTACATTCCGTAATATGGCACAACAGAAAATACAGCAAGTTCAGGATGCACAGCACAAACATGATCACGGCCATCCACATTTGCATCTGCTGCACAGACCGGATGCGTACCCCATGCTTATACAAGGACTGCGAGCAAACACCAAGGATGCAGACGCTCACGTTGTCTTCTTTGATATAGAGTCCCTCATAAGTAAGTCTTGTCAGAAAGAATCTGTCCGGATATATATTCTGTGGGCTACAGTTCCGTATCACTTATTGGAAATTGAATCCAATTAGCAAATTAGAAGATCATATATTTTTCAATTTGATGGAACAGCGGAGGATTTTAATAACTTCTTGAACCTTTTTCTTGCAGTTCAGTTGTTGGGCGAGGAATATGCGTTAATGTCACCAGGCACTTTGGAGGCTCATGGACTTTCTTCCAACAGGGATACTTCTGATCATTCCTCAGACCCACACCGCAAAATTGCAGGTAATAATGAGTTTTATATTGTTGCGAATAATCTCTAAGTGTCTGATATAACCTTTTAGTTTCCAGCATGAAATTGCGCTATCTTTCACCTTACAAACGATATGCAGTAAATGTTCAGTATGTGAACTCGGTAACTTTTAATATTAATAAACGGTGGTTATGGTGGACATTGATGTGTGAAGGTGGGGAAATCCACCCATGAACACAACTTTTGGTTCGACTACCATATTCCAGATGTCAAGCATATATTAATTCTAATTTAGATCATGCATGTAGTTTATGCAGGAGACCTTCAAAAACTGCCTGGGCTTCTCGCGTGCACTTTGGATTCGTCAAAATTTGTGAAGCACCATTTCCTGATTTCAAAAAATTTACCTTCATGCTATAGCTTGTATTTTATTTATTCGCCTGTGTAATGATTATGAAATGATCATCTTAGCCGAAATAATGCTCACTTTTGTGATTTATATTTAAATATTGAGCAATGGGTATTATGTCGTTGTTTCACTGCCATGCAACATTGCCAACCATCGAAGTCAGTCGCTATATTTTCCCCCGAAAGTGCTCTATGATATTTTTTGCATTTGCGAAGGTTGGCAATGTTGGGCATGTTTTCACGAGTGCAGTCTTAATTTACACGTCTGATGTTTGAATTTGTGCCACAGTGGGATTTTCAAGCACTGCACCTGGTAATAAAACCTCTGTTGACAGTTTTCCCGTTTCAGATACTGTTGTTATTTACGCAAATATCTGTCATGATGTTGATTTTTAAACCACCACAACGGTCTTCACCTCTCTCATGTGAAACTTTATGGTGTATTCTTAATATGGTGTACGCCATTTTTTTAAATCCTCATGTTCCGTTTTCATACAAGTTTAAACTATATTAAAAAGTCCAGGTATATATGGGTGCACTCAAGACTCTAATTATGTGAGGTGTTACTCTTGGTAAAAAAATTGTTGCCGAAAAAAATTATTCTAGTCAATTATCAAAAGACGGAGCAACTTGAAATATTGAAATATTGCCGGGTAGGTAAACCCTCGGCAGTTAAATATACTATTGTGAACATAGACTTCACCCGTCATGGATAAAAGTAGGCTTGTTTTATAAATCAGTGATTGGAAGCTGGTGAAAACAAAAGTGCACGCATATAACCTAGCTAAATACGGGCACCTTTATAAGTCCATTCGTTAGTTAGAAATGTTTCGTGGCTATTTGCGGTTTTCTTGCGATGACCAACTAATCTTGATGCGTGCAATTGCGAACAACATTATTTTGATCTTTGTATGATTTAATTCGTGGCTTTAAATGGATTTGTTATACATATCTACATGTAGGCGAGAGATGGGTCATGCACTGGCCAGGTAATCGTATAATGGCGTGGTCTATATAATCTTTTATTCTTTATCTGCATATCGAGTGTTGTATTTTAATCACGGTCTACGAAACCAAACAAGGAGTGTTTTAAAATATCATTTTGCGATGAAGGAATTTTTTTTTACAGGGCACAACTGTATTATTGGAATGTATTTTAAAATAATAGATGTTGCCTTCTTTTCTCTACCTTCTGTGTTTAATTTTTTAGCGTTTCTTAAACTTTATCGTTAAGTTATTTGTAATGTTTCTTTTCTTACGGTTCATTACTTTACATACATAAGTCCGCCAAGCATTTACTAGGCTGGCTGATTATATTGATCCACGCTTCTGTTATATTTTAAGAAAGATTTCAGCATTATATTATAATTTCATTGTTCCATTCTTACAGTGGCTCAGGAAAATGTCCGTTTCTGTTTCTGCTTCTGTTTGAAATGCTCACAAGCCCACCTCAAATCTTTGTGAGGTCTATTCCATAAAGATTATTAATCGTTAAGGAACAGAACTTGTAAAGATTATTTTTAAGAAATCTTTACAAGATGGATGTCTTAATTCTTAAAACATGGACGATGTATTATGTAAAAACTGTTTGATGCATGTACAGGACCGCTAGCATCACGGTCACTTTGCTATTGCAATAAATATGTTGTTGAAAAAAAAAGAAAAGAAAAAGATGGATGTCTTAAAGATTATTAATTGTTAAGAGATGGATTATTTTTATAAAAATCTTTGAGAGACAGATCTTGTAGAGATCGTTTAAAAATAATGTTTAAAGATCTTGTAAAGATTTTTTTGCTAATTCTTTACAAGATTCATCCCTTAAATTTTTTTCCCAAAATATTTTTAAGAGATCCATCTTGTAAAAGATTTTGAACCATTACAAGGTGGGCTTGTAAGCATTTCAAACAGGAACAGACGTGTTCCCAACACACTTCCACATTTAATACCACAAAATATGTTCACTTCTTTTTTTAAAAAAATATTTACTTATGCTTTATTGATTTGTTGTGATTTTCGAAAATGTCAGGGCAGGTCAGACACAAGACGATTCGTGAAATGAAAAGATGTCAAATGAAGTTTTAGTACATAAATTTTATTTGCACTTGATTATCTCTAAGTTGTATAACTTTAGATCAGTTAGCAATTATTTTGAGAGTGAAAGTAGATCGTTTAGACACTGTTATGGTTTAAAATGTCAGTAGTTGATCGAGAGTGAATTGCAGGATTCAATGTTTGATACGAACATTTGTTCACAGGATTCATCGCGAAGGTGAAAGATAAAGCTGAAAATGTTGGTCACAAAATACAAGCGAAGGCTGAGAGCGCAGGATTTGTGCCAATCTCTCCCATGCACCAGAGAAGAGGGGAAGATGGAAAAAGAGACAAGTCAGCAAAACCAAAGAATATCAACATCCCCGAGGGGAGTCTCACGATGGAGATAGCAAGGTATCTGAACTGGAAAATGGGATTAAATCTGCTCTTTGAAACAGGATTTTGAAGACATTTTTTAAACCTTTGGAGAGAATTGCCGTTTTCTGCTATGATTCACATTAATCGTAAATTGTGTGGATATTATGGTGTATTCACACTCGGTGGAACCGAGACCGGGTTAAGGAGCAGGAAATAATGGGTTGTATGAAACTATGTGGAAGCAGTGAAACACCTGAATCAGGACGGGGGCTGATAACTATTGTTACCATTGTTCTGGTCCCAGTCCCTGTTCCTGTATCGGTCCCAGTTCCGTTCAGTGTGAATATACCACTAGGGAGATTTCAACGTTTCCTCCCGTTTATTTCACCGTTCAGTCTGTAAGTGATTATTTTCAGATTCTTTATGTCGATGTTACATGCGTGGGGCCAGGATTCCGATTTGGATAAGTTGGCATTGAACAGGCTTGGTTTGCTGAAACCTACTCAACCGCTGACATTCGGAATCTTGTCCAGAGGAGGCCATATGTCGCTTTTGCTTCCAGGCTGGAACACCAGATATCTTAAGGTGGTAAAAATTTTTTACTGGAATAACTTTTAATTACAATGGTTCAATCTTTTATTTGAAACTAAAAGGGAAATTAATTTAGTTTTATTGTGATTGCGTTCATTTGAGAACTATCAAAAATTACATATTGAAGAGATCATTTCTATTCGACACAGAGAGTAACTCGTGGATTAGCAGAAATGTTAACCGAAGCACATTGGCAGATATCAACAGCATTGACTACACAACATCTAGTCTCTGTGATATCTGTATCCAACACTCTGATGAGTATGAGCAACTCATCATTCACTGTTGAAGCCGATGCTCTGCACAAGTAACATACCTTTTATTTGATTTTTTTACATCGTTCAGATGTTTAATTCATAGGAATTAATTCTTTAGTTCAAATGTACCAAAAGATAATGAATTACGAATGTAATGTTGACCCAGAAATTCTTATAACAGTGCAGCACTTTGTATTTTGCCTTGCAGAGAATCAGAACATGATGGATCGGATATGTTGCAACAATCGCAAACCAAGCAAGGTTGGAGCTTATTAGCGACACTGCACTGTGTGCTACTCCCAGATTTACTTGGAAAAGGACGATACCATCCACCTCAACTGGAAATGTTGGCAAGGAGATGGCAAGATCGATGTCTTGAGGTATATTTTTCGGAGCTGAAACATTTATGGCACGTTCACACTGCATGGGAACGGGAATGGAACAGGTACAGGGAGCGGGACTGACACAATAGGAGACAATGGGTTTGGTCCTGTTCCAGATCCTAAAGTAGTGTGAACAGTTCTGTATGATATATGCTGACCCATTGTTCCCGGTCCAATTGGCACTGGTGCCAGTCCCGTTACTGGTCCTGGCCAGTGTGAATGTACCATATCAGTTTAATTTTGAACATACTCTGTAATGTTTCATTTGCCCAGTGTATGTCTCAAACAAAACCGTATAATACGGGTGATGGCAATAGATCGATTTGGTCCTGAATTATTTTTCAGATAAGAGAAGCAGCTCAAGCTCTGTTCCTTGCTGAGTTGCGCCGTATTGGTCCCGAGGGTAGGAAATGTGTTGTGGACGACTGGTCACCTTATCTGCCCAGCTATGTAGACCCAGCAATGAGTCTTCTAGCAGAACATCAACAAACGCAGGGCAGTCATTCGGATCATCAAGATGATGATATTGATGAGGAAGATCAAATATTAGGAGGTATGTACGTGAAACTGAAAAATAAGAAGTAAATGTCAACTGAGAGATTTTCTTTATTTTAGACTAGTTCAGTGAAAGGCCCGCGTAAGAATTGTACCGCCTTTTGGATCTTTGCCTCAGAAATTTGATCGACTCCAGTAACATTTCTGTCCCTGTCAATCTGTGTTTGTTAGGCAGAAAAAAATTTCTTATTTGCGACAGTTCATTTGTTGCAACATATAGCTGCAAGAACAAATTGTTACAAACAAGATAAACATTTGATTTTAGGCGACACTTCTGACTACCGACTGTCGACTACCTTCGAAAGCCGCAGAAAACAGGCTACAGCCATTGTAATGATGGGAGTCTTGGGTGCTGAGTTTGGTCAAGAAATGGAACCAAGTAAACGCAAAGACAAAGACGATAAGAGGAAACAGCAGGCAGTGAAGGGATTCAGCAGTACAGATTATTCGCACGCTCGACATACAAGTGAGTATCCATAATATACTTCCCAGTAGGACAACGTAATTATCTACTGCTTCAGATCAAGTAAATGATGACCACACCTGTACAGAATTATGAATATACTAAACGTTCAAACCATTTTCACTTTCAATTAGTTACTCTTCTCGAACAACACAGGCTATGGTATACCATTATCAAAGGTGATAGGATGGTCATATTTATTGTGCCTTTATTATTGGTATTGCCTTCAGAATAGGTATTCAAGTTCGTAGTGCAGATAATTATTGCCACAAAATTCACAACATGACCAGGAACGCTTCAAGTCAAAATTACTGATTTCCATCTTCTTTCTTAACTTGCAGAAAATATTTATGATCCTTTATCGTCCACAGGTAGTAATATATTTAAGGAACATAGAGTGATTTAGCTATCTGTAGTTGCATGTTTGCAAAACAATTTAAAACAGCGATGATGTTTTTGCTTCATGCATTCCTACTAACAAAATATTCAAAGCCTGTGAAATTTTACTATTGAAATGTATTGCATTTACCACAATCAACAATTTACAAAAAAAAATTACACTGCGATGGTCTGGGTTATACTTTGACCAAACATCGCAGAGTACAAGCCTACAATTTGCCTTTCTTTTGTGTGAAATAGAATAGAAATTTCTGTTGTAAGAACCTGCTGACATGTTCCCCTTGCTTTGATCGTAAGAAAAAGCGTAGTAAACAGGTAGATTATAAGACCCGATTTTTACTACAATCAGGTAAGGCACTGACTTTCCTGCTGTTACAACCACCAAGTCAGCGACTTCCAGCGTTTAGTCCGCTGAGACGCGCTGCAATAGATTTGCTGGGAAGAGGTTTTACCATCTGGGAACCGTACCTAGATGTGTCTGCGGTTCTGCTTGGTTTACTCGAACTGTGTGTAGACGGTGATAAATTAGTACCAAGGTATGTCATAACCTAGATGAGAAAAAAATTTGGTTTCCGCCACAGTCAACGTGGTTAAAGACGCAGTTAAGATGAAACTTAGATATTAGGCATGGTGAACCAAAATATCAGGTGCATCTTTGGATATTGTAACTTGAGAAACAAATTTGTGACAGGTGTACCTGCAGAGCATGTGCACACACGTTTTTATAACGATAACATTCATGTGAACAAAATCTGTGAACAATTTTGCAGTTTGACATTTGGTTTGCCCTTGACTCCTCAAGCTGATGCTTGCAGAACTGCGAGACATGCTCTCGGTTTGATTGCGACAGCAAGACCACCCGCATTCATCATAACAATGGCAAAGGAGGTATAAACGTTAATGTCATCCGCATTTATCTTTTCTTATTCAATTGGCCCTTTGCTGGGCCTGAAGGTATGCCAAAAGGAACAAGTATCAGAAGCGGACACTTTTTAACTGTTTATCTATATTCAGGTTGCCAGATATAATGCCATGGCGCAGAATGCGCAAACTCCACACAACCAACTGTGCAATTCCGTACTAGTCAGAGCAAAATCAGAAATATTGAGAATCTTGGAGCTCCTAGTGGAAAAGATTCCAAACGACGTGGTGGATTTTCTTGTGGAAGTTATGGATGTAACTGTTCATTGTATCGACACTGCACAGATCAAGGCCAGAGGACTTCAAGATGTGTTCCCATCCATATGCAGGTAAAATTTATTAATATTTATGGCACTTTGAGCATGGCCAATTTAGGCAACAACAGCAAAATACGTCACACAATGTGAGACATATGCTGCAGTTTGTTGTTACATTCTTGCGCTTTGTATCTCTAGATTTAGTATGGTTAGCTATTGCAACAGCACCAGAAGAATATGCGTTGGTGCTAAGAATGGAGGAGTGGCTTTCTATGAACTGAAACAAGCCAAGTGCCAGGTTATTATATTTTGTTTATTGTGTTCAGCAAATTTCTATTCATACAAAATAGGAACGAATGTATCGTAGTGTCGATTCGTACATCTATTAATTGGTTTTACAGGTTCTTCCAGCACATAAAGGTGCAGTCACTGCAGTGGCTTTCAGTCCAGATGGGAAGTTTTTGGCTTCTTATGGCATCAATGACAACAAGCTGAGTTTCTGGCAGGTAAGATGTTTTGACAAAACTGCGAGTACGTGTTGCGTAAAACGTCGGTATTCAGCGGTAGTCACGACGAAAGCTCAAAATATGACATCGTGAAGGTACTTCACATGTTGGCTTGGACATCTCACTTGTCATAAAAGTGCAAAGTTACCCTTTCCCAAATCTTTCGCACTCTGCAACTCAATGACTAAGCTGACACTAACGCTAACAAGGCAGTAATTATCGGTATTTAGGGAATAAAGTGACCCATGATAAGCTGCGAGAAAAGACTGAATTTTTTAACTAGGAATTCGTGGAGATTTCGGAAACATAGACATTTTCTAAGTATTAATGGCACGATCAAATGATTTCAGACGGCATCCACTTCCCTCTTTGGCATTGGCTCCCAGCAGACTAAGTGTGTGAAGACATACGCTGCACCACCGGTTAATATCGCACCGAACACAAACCCACTGAAACTCGCACGACTGATATGGGTCGATCCCAGAACCGTCGTTCTACTCACCGTCGACGGCACAGAGACTAAGTTCAGAGTTTAAATTGTTCATTGTCATGTTAAAAAGTTAAGTTCTTTTTGAGAGTTAATACAGGTGTTTATTGTTAATCCTCTTGTTAGTGAACTGAGATATTCTATCTAGTCGGTGTTAACTGCCTATTAGTTTACATTAAGCGGGGAACGTAGTACTGAAAAGGCAATTAATTATAAGCTAATCATGCAGAAATCAATGCTTTTTTCTTGTGTGAAAGAAATTGTGGTTCGAATGCATTCTTAAAACCAAGCTTCCATCAGTTAAGCGATGGATGTAAGAAATAAGCATTTTAAATATTGTCCAAAGTCTACCTTTTACTCACTATAAAGTGCAGGAACCATGGGTCTTTACTTTAAGGAATTAGGTTGCAAGTTATTTAGACTATTTGTGATAGTAGGTACGGAAATGTGAAGCGCGTTAGATGAAATGAACCATAGAATAGACACTTTGTAAAAAATTAAGAAGACAATCACAGTGGCATATGTCGTTTCATGTTCTGAGGAAAATTTTTGTGGCTGATATTAAATGTTTAAAACATTTTTAAGTCGCTGAAGCTGTACTGAGCGTCATTCGAGCGCCCGTCTGTTCATACATGCGGTTTCTTCAGCAGGAGCGAGAGTGATCGTCTTTCTTTTTACACAATTAATTGTGATGCTGTTATTTCATCCTTCATGTAACAATGAGCTGGGAAAAGTAACATAATGAGAAGTCCGTTTGGGACAGGAAATCATGGGTCTCTTCAATAGTTCAATAGTTGTGAGCAGAATAAAAAAAACTTAAGCTGTTGTAAAACACCCAGGGCGGGTATTAATACCTGTTTATTTAATGGTTGTGTGTCCCTCACTTTAGCCCTCAAGTGTGAACAGACCATAAATCAGCGAACCCGTAGCGATTTCATCTAAGATAGCCTTCCCTGTAGTCGTCACATGTGTCTTTGTTGTAATATAGATGGCTTCACAGAATCCATTGAGGAAAGTTGGACCTGCTAAACAGAAGACCAGATGCGTAAAGGTTTGCGATACAAGCCCTTTAGACATTCCAGAGAAAAGTAACGCGCGAAAACTGGTGCAATTGATCTGGCTGGACTGTAAAACAGTGGCTCTTCTGACCCCGAGTGGTGCCGAAGCCAAGTTTGAAGTGAAATAGTGATTATACGTCACAGTTGTGAGGTATATGAGATAGATTTGTGACGTAAGTAGCAGTAGTAGTGGATATTTTATAAGAAGACAATCACAGTGGCACATGTTATTTCATTTTCTGACGGAAATAGTCTATTCGTCCTCATGAATTCTAGTGGTACCAAACCAAAATATCGAAAAAAAATTGAACAAAATTCACGATTTAGACAGTAAAATCAGTCACCGCAGCCATTCTGGGATGTTGTGCTTGGTGACGATTCAAAGGACAAGGAGAAATTAACTGAAAAACTTTTGCCTAATTTTCGAACAATAGCCAGTGCAAATTTCTCACATTTTATAAAATTAGGAGCAAAATATAAATTTTATTTTATTTGGTATGGAAAAAGTAATTGCGAAAATTGACCAAAACGTTACCATACAAAGAAAAATGCAGCTGCTGCTCAACCTGGTAAATATTTTGTTGTTTTGTAATTCTCAGAAAGCATGGTTCGACAGTTCTTTTGAGTACGCCAATTCATTTAATACTTGTGGACTTGTTTACTTGTTGCCATTTCATCGTTGTAATGTAATATTTTGGTATTTCAACTGAAAAGTTTCGTGGAAGGTCATCCTTCCATCCAGTTCAGTTGAGAAGATTCGATGCAACGTCAGACATTTCCAGTTCTATGTGATAGTATCGTGTTGACTATTGTAGAGTCCACATTTAAACAGATTATACCTTTCCCGAAAATTAAAAAGAATCTAGTCAATGTATTTTGTTCATATTTCACCATATTTTGTTGTGTACAGATGCTGTAGATAATTATTGTAAATAATTATTAATAAGCAAAAACTTAATGGGTTTGTTTTTTAGTCGCGTCTGCTCTATCAAAATAATGGTCACCAAAACCCCTCAAATGACCTGCATATGTGACGTCAAAATTGACGTCAATATCTGCGAACCTCATTATGTCAATTTTTTTGGGTGATCCTCCATAGTCCAGGTGTTTGGCTTTTTTAAACATTTGACAACTTGCAAAAAATTATTCCATCAGCGCTTAATCATTCATTTTGCTACTTGAAATAATTTCATTTTTATTTCAAAACAAGAGAGTCCTCCTGCGTGAACCCCCCGCCTCAGGTACCACCCCTGGCTGGGGTACCCCCCGTAGGTACCCCCCCCCCCCCAGGCCAGGACTGGCTACCCCCCTGTGAACGGACACAGACCTGTGAAAACATTACCTTCCCCATTCCTTCGGAATGCGAGCGGTAAAAAGACAAACAAGAAGCAAGGCCTTGCTACTTGAAAGAACTACTCGAGTTTTTCCGTAATTGGCTTTAAATTCTATAGATTCTACAGAATCACGAGAGAACTAAAAAGATCCAGCAAAATGTTACCCCCACCGGGAAGTGAACTCAGGCATTGACTTTCCTCTGACTTTCATGTCCTATATGCCACTATCTGAGCTAATTCCCCTATTTGCTGGAAGTCTCAACCCTTTAGACCCTTATGTAGTAGTGCGCTATTGATTCCAAAAATTTCTAAGTCCAAGAATCGATAGAGCATGACTACATAATGATTTAAAGGGCTCAGACTGGACATGAATAGGACATGAAAGTCAGTGATTCCGTAGAATCTAACGCCAATTACGGAAAAACTCGATTATGCTAATCGAATTTCTTTTTGATATTTTGTCAGAATTTGACAGGTCATTGGAGACCCTCCGCTTATTGTTGTCTAATTGCCTTCAAAAAGGTATGGGTTCCTTAAAAATAATCACGCCTTTTATGAATAGAGAAATACGCCAAATTTTTTTTAACTTTTTGATAATGAACTTAAAAGCAATTGGCATCAGTTAGTTCTAACATCAGATGAATTCAAATTTCATAACAACTAAATTAAGGTTCTATAGCTTAGATTTACATGAACGCAAGTCCCTAAATGTCAAATATTTCAGATCACTGAAGTCAAAATTCTTATCTGCATTCAACCTTCCTGGGCTGGGTCACATTCTGACTGTACATTTGTTGTACTTTGTTCGCGTGCGTAGTACGACGGGAAGGTATGTTTTCACAGGTGTCTCTCTGTCCAAAGGGGTCAGTTAATAATGATGCTGCAATCAATAATTAAGGAATACTGAAAACAATCATTTGTGAATGGCAAGAACAACCATTAATAAATGTTAAGAATGATCATTAATTAAGAAAAATCATTGAAGAATTTTGAGTTCATATTTGCCAGTATGCTAGTATGTTATTGTATGTAATAGCCATGAATTACATTTTTTTTAAAAATAGTTATACACAGATTTTTAGGGGAAGCATAGCTGTCAATCAAATTTATTTACTTTAAATTTAACAATATTGATTACAATTTTTGCACTAATATAATAAATACAGTTAATAAGAAAGATAATAAATGAATGTGATAATTTTTTCTGGACTAGAATGTCTGAAATACAAATAATGTTCATTTTGTAAAGCTGATACTTAGTTTATGAATACACCTTAGTCTGAGCTATCTGTGTGCAGAATTAGAATTTTTTGTCTTTATTATTAGAAAAGTTATCTTCATATGAAGAAAAACTATTGAAACGATTTACTTAAAAGCTATTTGACTTTTCTACATAAAATGTGATTTGCATTATTAGGTATCCATATGCACAGTAGAACAGTCTATTGACAATGATGCTGACACTAACAAAGACAGAGTTTTTGCATATTCTATCACTTCCTGCCAAAAACCTCTGGCACCAAAATGGTCAAATATAATCATCCATACAGACTAATCAGTGTTAAATTGAAATTGGTTGATGAATTTTATTTTACATGGCTAAATTTATTCTCAAGCTGAAGACAATCGAGTTTTCCCTAAAATAGATCATTCTGCCAGAATTGTAGATCATTCTGTCAGAATTGTACTGGTTCAATATACTATTGGACAGTTGTTGAATTAAAGTTTTGTTAAAGATTTGGCAAAGATTTCACATGTCTTTGGTAAAATAATATTGAAAACTTGATAAAATTTATCAAATATTTGGCAAAGTTTTATTTAACCATAAGTGATCCCTTACCTGTTTTACCAGGCAATGAGCAAGATCTTACTTATGAAAATATAGCCAACACTTGCTTTACCAAGTGTGCAAGGTGCATGACAATATCTGTCTAGGAGACCAGTCTGCCAATGCAAAGAAGTCATGACACCTTAGTTTCAGACATTTCTACCTAAAACTGCTGTCTTTGTTGGTAACTGCATCATTACCAAATCCTTACCAAAAATTTAATCGAGACACCAGTTTTGGGCAGAAATGTCTGACGCTAAGATGGCAAGACTTCTTTGCATTGGCATAATGGTCTACCTTGCACATTTGATGAAACAAGTAGGTGTTGACTGTGTTTTTATGACCAACATCTTGCTCATTGCCTGGAAAAGCAGGCAAGGGATCACTTA
>JBCAUG010358824.1:6704-16808 GCA_038406175.1 Haplosyllis leylae
GCGGAAACCCTTGAATTCTCTGTTGTTATTACCTGTTTTGTAGGTAACGCGGAAACCCTTGAATTCTCTGTTGTTATCCGTGTTGAAGACGACTTGCATGCTGTTGTTTAGGGACACGATACTGTCGTTCGTGAAGCCGCAATACATGTTCGTTACCTTCAGTTCACCGTCAACAACTACGAACAACGACGGAATATACAGAATGGTCCTAGTTGTTTAGGTTACAAGATTTATCAACAATAATATCCGAAATTAGATTTAAGTTTGATTTTAGTATCACTTAAAATTTATCCACTAATGTAACGTTGTGATTTGAACTGGGGAGTGGAAGACCAGAAGTGCAAAATTTTGCTCTGTCTCTGTTCTGCAGCTATAACCTTTGTTATCTGTCTATGGCCTCTGTTCTGGAATATCATTGCAAATATGAGAACACAGGCAATAAACAATGAAGAGAATATAAATGCAGAAAAGTGACAGAGCAAATATCTTGCCGCAAAGATGCGAGGACCAGTGACAGGACAGGGGGGTATTCTCCGGCCAGGACACCTGTCCCCCCCCCCATCCCCCCAGTTGACCTGGGAGAGGATACCCCTGTTTTGGGTACTCCCCTCCCTCCATGTTAACAGACAGACACCTGTAAAAACATAACCTCTCGTTGTGGCCAATGGCCAGCTTGGTAATCTTTTAATTTTCAAAACGTTAAAATTTTTCCTGTGTTTTAGGTAAGTTGTCTGTGTAAAACAAGTTTTTAATATCTTAATATCGAATTCCCTGTGTTTTCCCTGTCTGGAAAATGAACATCCAAATTCCCTGTTTTTCCTGTGCCGTGGCCATCCTGACCCACCTTGTTGAATGTAGACGTAATCAAAAGAACAGACACCGTTCCTGGGTCCTTCCACCTCGAAGTCGTCAAACGTTATCTCAATGAAGTGACCCTCTTCCGCTGTAATATTCCACACACAATTCAGTCTCCGTTGATATCTACAAACAGTGACTTGAAAAAGTTAAATTAGAAGAGAATATAGCCGGTGTAACATTTTCAAACCCCCGTGTTAGTTAGCCCCTCCTTTTTACAGGATTTTCATTATTTTATGTGATTTTACTAAGTTTTACAGATTTATTTAAACCCCCATAGAAATCTTGTAAAAATGGTGGCAATTCCATAAAAAGCTGTAAAAATTCCTGTAACATGAGCGAGAGGAAGTTAATTACAATGGTGGGGGGAGGGGTTCCCAACATAGTTCCCCGGTCCGAGTGGCCAGGTTGTTAGGTCAAATCCCGCCAACCTTCCACTACTACATGAATTGGGGAATGGGATTGGCTGCCATGGTGGCTGCCAAGAAGTGGGCAGGTGTCACACCAAAGGTGAATCTGAGGTGCATCTGTTTTACTTGAGGTTGAAATTTCTGGCCGAGGTCGGTGAAAAAACATACTTGACAGTTAAATTGAGTATAAAACAGTTCATAATATTCCAAAAACATACTTGATTTGACTGTCGAGTATGTTTTCGTTGCCTGGGTGAAAACATATTAGACAGTCGAATCAAGTAGGTTTTTAAAACATAAACATTTACAAACAGTTGAAAACATACTCGATTTGACTGTCTAATAATTTTTGGGACGAACATCTGCCAGAAATCTCAAACTAATGGATCCAGAATCTGAGGCAATTGCTTTTGTGTAGGTGATGTAGCATGTATGTGGGTGGATTCACCCTGGCTTTGCAATCCAGGGCAGAGAATAAATATCCTCGTTTCTTTTTAAAACACACATACTCCAACGTCGTCATTATATCTTTCAATATTATCTACATTAACCTTCCAGTCAAGTGGACATTAAAATTGCCTCACACGCTACGTTTGACAGAGAGTGGACCCTTTCTAGTTGAGGTTGAGATTTTTAGCAGAGGTACATCCCGAAAATATACTAGACAGTTAAATTGAGTATGTTTTCAGGTCCATGTAAATATTTACTTTAGAAAAACGTACTCAATTTAAATCTCAAGTATGTCTTTTCTTGCCCTCAGTACCTTCCCCAAAACATAATTGACTTTACTGTTGAGTATGTTTGGAGCTGAAAACATACTCGATTTAACTGTCAAGTATGTTATCGGATCGAACCTCTGCCAGAAATCTCAACCTCAAGTGAAACAGATACACGACAGAGAAAGTATAAATGAGGGAATACCTTGTTGGATAACCAGGTGAAGCGAACTGTTGTTCATCCTGCACAGCCATAAGTTCTCCGCCACAGTCATCCGCAGTTGTTCCTATATTAAGGATTAAAGACTCGGTTACGAAACCGGTAAAAAAATAAGTTATGTCCGCATAACCAATCGATTTTTGGAACTTCTTTTAAAGATCGGGATGTAAAATGTATTCCTCTTCCATTTGAGAGAATAAAGGCTCGTTTACACGTACTGTCTCCTTACCCGTCACCCTCAAAGTTTGTCAATGTATTAATGGTGAAAGATTGTTTAATGGATAGAATGCGCGCAGAACCCATTCTGTCCGTCAAACGGTCTGTCACCATATGAAACGAAGCTGGTGACGACGACGGTATGTGTAAACAGACCCTAGTCTTTGTAATTCACCTTCGCACGTTTTCCCATAGAACCCAGCGAGACAGGTGCAGACGAATCCGTGCTGCATACTATCACATTTAGCACCATTTTTACATGGGCTACTGCTACAATAATTGTTTTCTGCAAAATGAAATAAAGATTGAATCTTTTCAGAGATCACAGACGTTTTAAACTCATTTGTGCACTCAACAGAAAGATGTCTGTGGCCACAGGTACACTTGTAAGTTAGGGCTTGTGCACACGTAACGACACCGAATTAATTTTAATTCAGCCCGATAAAAGTTTACCACTGTGCTAATGGATCGGGCAGAAATTCGGGCTAAAAGGGTTCCAGACCCATTCTGCCTGTCAAAGCCACTGTCATCATTGATACAATGTTAAACTTTATCGGTCCGAATATCATTGTCTGTGTCGGTCTGCTAATGGCAATTTTAAAATCAGACCGAAATTCGGACTAAATGGGTCCCAGACCATTTTAGCCCGAATTCCGGCCCGTCATTATTAGCACAATGCTAAAACTTTTATCGGGCCGAATTAAAATGAATTTAGTGTTGTTACGTGTTAACAAGGGTTGAGGAACAAACCTGTGCAGTTTCTACCCTTGTATTTGTGTGGACAGACACACGTGTAATTAAGAGTTTCGTCAATACAAGCTCCGCCGTTCTGACAGGGATTTGGGGAGCAGTCATTCCCATCCACAGCTACAAATACAACAAAATGGAATCAATCGCTTATTGACGCTTGACGCAGACACTGAAACTGAGGATGTCTCATGATAGACGCAGGTTGATCTTACCTTGACAGTTTTTACCAGCATATTGGGTTCCACTACAATCACAGCTGTAGTCGAAGTGCTCATCCTTGCACGTGGTTCTGTGTTGACACGGGTTCGATACACAGTCGTTTCCGTCTGATACTAGGTTACAAAGAAAAACAAGAAATAAAATATCATTGCTGATTCGCTAGGCTGCCTGTGTCACATTCTTGTTTGAAAACTTGAGTCAGTTTCTTAAATTTTTGTAATGATCTGGGGAGGAATGGTCCAAAAGCGACATCTGCTAGCTTCAGAACATCAGCACCACCTACTGGAAAAGCAACAGTTTTTCTTAGTTGTTATTTTGATATTTTACTCAGTGCATGCAAAACAATCAACCAGTGGTCTAATTCTCAGGTACCGCCAGCGAATATAGCCTGCTGCTTGGTTCCCTTTAGTTCTGGTGCTCTAACCTTCCCCGTCTCAGAAATCCACTGCTCCACAAACCGTGAAACTTACCCACAGAAAAGGATATGTTCATGAGGTCTGGAATTGTTAGATTCTTCATGATTAAGAAGTTTGCCTTGTATCCTTTGATCTCAACAACCGCCTGGTTGGATGGTCCCAGTGAACTGCAGATATCGCGGGCGTTGTCGTCAGTCAGCACTGAAATGACAACACCATATTTACAATTGAACATCTGCAGTCTGTGACGGCTTCACGGTACTTTGATTCCACTGGTGGCTTGAATTAAACTGTATTAGGACCCGTTTACACCTAACGTCTGCATCAATGCAGAGTCAACACTGTGGTGACGCTTGCGACAAAGCTCTCATTGAAATCAATGGAGTCGCTCCAAAATGGGTTGCAACCCCATTCAGCAGCGACTCTTTTTGTTTCCATTAACTTCAATGAGACGTATGTCCCAAGCGTCATCGCAGTGTTGACTCTGGGTCGACGTTGACGCTTAGTGTAAACGGGCCCTTATTGGAATGCATTGAATTTGGCTGTTAACAACGTTGCAGTCACTAACGCTTCGTGTTAATGCACCCTAAGGTTCCGTTTAAACCAAGCGTCAGTGTCAACGGAGAGTCAACTCGGTCATGGTATTAGCTCTCTTTGAAAACAATAGAAACACATGAGTCACTCCAAAATGGGGTTGCAACCCATTCTGGAGCGACTCCATTGATCTCAATGAGAGCTGTATCACTATAGCGTCATCGCTGTGTTGACTCTGCGTTGATATTAACGAAGCTTACTGTAAACGGGCCCTAAGTACACCTACCATCCGCCAGTACAAAGTTATCCGGTTTACAGAAGGGACTGAATGGGGTTATTCCGGAGAATCGGACGCTCATCCTGGAGTGGCTTGGAGACGTGATGATCCAGACGCAGTTCCCGCTCGGTTTGTTCATCATCACCTGCGTACCGCTGACTGACACGTTCATCACCGGAGCATCCTTCGTCAACACAAAGTTACCTCCGCATGTTGTCACTGTCAAATTCAAATTTAAACTCAAATTAAAAACAAATTCTTTATTTGTAGGAGAACAGGCTTAGAGAACATATCTGACCCATTTTGTTATTCATTTTAACAAATATCTTGGTAAGGTTCTTTCAATTAATCAGTGCATCGTATGCATTTTGCACTGTCATCGAAAAGATAGTGACCTTTCCATAAAACCCAACCTACCCACGTTAATGCAAGTAATTTTGGAATATATTATTTCTGAAAATTACTATCATTGGACACGGACGTTGCGCACTACGCCATATTCAACGTCGGAAAGGCTCCGTGAAAATTACGTACCAAAGACTGCTTTGACGCAAAAATATGGATGCAAAACAAGGTACTAATTTAACATTACAAATTAAATACGGTTGATCCAAGCAGCGTCAATTTTAAAACTAGTCAAACTTATGGCATATTCACACTGCATGGGATGGGGACACAGACAGGTACAGGGACTGGGATTAATGGGTCCAATATATTATGCAGAAATTTTGCACTAGTCCAAGAAAGGTACAGGAATCCGATTGTCCCCTATTGTGACAGTTTAGTTCCCTGTCCCGGACCTGTTCCCGTGCAGCGTGAATGCGCCATAATGTCGCAACATATCTGTAGTTCTTCTGTCGGACACATTATTAGTTTAAACATTAGTTAAAATACCTTGAGACAAAGAAATAATTAATTGCCACTTACGATTGCACGTTTTCCCACTGAAACCAGGTTTACAGAGACACGTGAAATCAAAGTTACCCTCCACGCAGGTGCCATTGTTCAGACAGGTATCTTTCAAACAGTCTGTTTCATCTTTTACTACAAAGAAAAAAGATTCCCGTCAGGTAAAAGAAAGGAGAATGTCCGTTTACACGTAACGTTTGCGTTTGTATCACGTCCATATTTGTATTAACATTGCGTGAATGGTGATGCAAATGTAAAATACACGGAAAATGAGTCTGGAGCCATTATCAGTATTTGCATTTGGACCGCTATTGATGCAATGTTAAACTTTGACGTCAGCAATGACAGCAGCTTTTCACGGAAATTATGGTCAAGGCCATTCGTTTTGCATGTCCCAAGTAAAGGTGTATTTACACTGACAGTGACCGAGACCGAGACATAGACCGAGACAGAGATAGAGATCGATGACATTGGGTTCTATGGTCTGCATACTGCACAGATTCCCATGAGTTCGGTATACTTGTTCTCGGTCTCGGTCTCGGTCTCGATTTCGGTCACCGTCAATGTGAATGCACCATTATTATTAAAATACGACGTCAACAACCAATCACTTAAGTACACAGATCAAAGCAAAGAAAGTTACTATTCTGAATTATGGACTGATCTTAACATGGCATCGTATATTATATTTCAGTCGCTGTTTAACAGATCTACATTCAGTTCTTTTGGTTCTGGAGCTTTTCCTGTTTTGAACTTCCGGTGGCATTCTAGTTCAAGCCCCACGTATGCATGTATGATTCCTCAGCTGGTGCGACACCTGCTGAACTCTTGGCGCACACTTACCTACTGGATAGTTTGCGATGAACCTTGAGTTGATGCCGGGTTCAATCAGGTACTCGAGCGTAACGAGGTTCAAGCCTCACGTGTGCGTGATAGATTCCTCAGCTGGTCCCATACCTGCTGAACTCTTGACTGCCC
Organism: Haplosyllis leylae; assembly: GCA_038406175.1. Taxonomy (NCBI): domain Eukaryota; kingdom Metazoa; phylum Annelida; class Polychaeta; order Phyllodocida; family Syllidae; genus Haplosyllis; species Haplosyllis leylae. The sequence continues at coordinate 13,205 of JBCAUG010358824.1, forward strand.
ACTGACCTACTTACCTACTGAATAGTTTGCGATGAACCCTGAGTTGATACCGGGTTCGATCAGGTACTCGAGGGTGACGAGGTTCTTCTTCGATAAGACCGTCACGTTGCCTTGACTACCACAGACACTGGCGAAACTTGTGTTAGCCATGGTACTATTAGCTGCAAAAATAAAGAATTATAAAGTTACGTCGTTACTTAAATTGGTTGTGATTTTCAGCGGGAGTTGCGGACCACTTTTAATCCGAGCTAAGGGAGGACTCCACCAGGAATCCAAGGTCAGTCTCAAAACTATGTCCTCTGTCTGTGGTGTAATACCTAAACCCAGATGACGTTTACATCTTTCATAATGGTACGTTCACACTGCACGGGACTGGGACTGGGAGCGGGACTGGGAATGGGACCGGGAACAATGGGCTACTGTATATTATGCAGAACTGTTCACACTGCACTGGGACCAGGAACGAGACCAGATTCATTGTCTCCTATTCTGCCAGTCCCGTTCCCTGCTTGTCAGTGTGTTGTGATTCAGATTCCAACTTCTGATTATAAATCCATTTCCATTGATGCTTTAGGATCAGTTGATTGAGGCTAAATGGGTTCTGAATTCCCGTTCAGCATCAATATAGGTCCCATTCCATTGTCGATGACGTCAATTGTAACCTTCTCTGAGTGTAGGTGTCGGGGCTGAATTCGGTAAATATGATTTGGAATCAAGCTGTGAAAAAGCATTTGAACACTGACAACTTTGATTTTAGGTCTTAACTTCTGGATTTTGACCTGAAGCATGCAGATAATGAAATGCATAAATTGTTAACAAAATAACTAATCACCTGAATTGACAATTCATCAATTGACATTCATGAGATGATTTACATTGTTACTTACAGTTGTAGAACGTCAGATGTCCCTGTCCACAGATTGACGAGTTGAATGTAACACCACTGAACCGGATCTTGGTCCCAACTGTTGAACTAAAATCGATATTTTTTTAAAGATGTGAAGTTTATTATAATGCTTGACAACAGGGTGGAAAGTAGTAGGGGAGGTCCAAAAAGTAGGAGACTTTCCACCCTGTTTTTTTTAAATTTTTTTAAAAAAAATTTTGGGGGACACAAGTCCCTTTCGTGGGGCCACTGATACCCCTGTTTTGGACTTCTGGTGACGCCTGCCCTGGTTTCAAAGCCAGGGTGGATGTCTCGCTTGCACGCTTTCTTTCCACCCTGTTATAATCAAACAGTTAAGCGTATCTAAACGTTAAGGTCCCATTTACACCAATCGTCAGCGTCAACACAGAGTTAACACTGCGATGATGTAAGTGATATTGGTCTCATTGAAAACAATGCGAACACACAGTCAATCGAGAATCGGGTCACAATGAAAGGTGTGTCACTATAGCCTCCTTCCTATGTCGACTCTGCGTTGACTTTGACGCTTGGTGTATACAGGCCTTATAAATGACTCGACTAACTTAATGCGTAGAGCCCATTTACACCAAGCGTCATTACAGGAACTGGTTTTCAGAACAAAAATCCGTCTTATTATTGATTGACAAGGATATGATAATTACAAGATTCTCCAAACGCAGTGATAGGCCTTTCCAGAATCGGACGCGTAACCAGGAGATATCAGCTGCTGCATCTCGTTTCTCGCCGAGAGGAAACCGCCACATTTTCTAACTGCAACGCGAAATACATCCAAAAATAAACGCAATGAAAAGGAAGGGATTGAACTGCTGGCATTCTTAAATATAATGGAACTCGTCTTGGATTGCATCAAAAATCATCAAAAAGTCCCATGTAACCTGCAGGATTAGAAGCATTCATCCTTTAAGGTCAAGAACGTGACCTTCAAGGGTGAAGGCTGCCAGTCCGACATAACCTACGCGCAAAGTACTGGAAGACGAATCCTCTGTATTCAATGATCTCGCTGGAGGAGAACACGACGGACAGAACGTTACTCTCGGACATCTTCGTGTAGTTCCGCTGACCACACAGCTCATCGACGTGCCTTCCATCGAACGACGTTCCTGCAATGAAGTTCACCCGGAGAAATTCTGAACGCCTCTCAAAAGATCTTTAATATTAGACTATCTATTATAATAATGTTGATTTAAAAGCACAAGTGATTTTAGCAGAGCTGTTTCCTGAACGGTTTGCTTCTGTAATAGTTCGTGCCGAAACGAGATTTGGTCATTAATGTTGTAGAATGTTGCTAAGGCCATCATTGATTTTGCCCATTAATTACGTGTATCATGACACTTTCTCATGACATTAATGACAACAATGACAAAATTCTGCGAGAATTCATCAGATTTTTGTTCTTGATGCCTTCGTAATGTCATTTCCTTTTCCCAGAACTACATAATTTGTCATTAATTACGAACGTCAATTATCTTTGAAATGTGTTAATATCATTGACAACAATAATGACAGATATCAATGACATTAATGACTAATAAATATCATTAAAAACAAGCATTAATGACATTATTGGCAGACATAAACAACAGACATAATGATAGCTCCGCGATGAGCCAGATACTTGTTATTAAAAGAAATAACTATGTCGAGTCATAAATGTTAATTCTGATTCCGGTGAGCACCATACACGGTACAGAAACCTAGAAGGTAGCCACCTCGTCAAATTCAAAATTGGGAAATCATTTTCAACAAGAAATGTCACGCCTGGCATATCGTTAACAGATCTCTTGTCTTTAAGTACTTCCTGTGGAGTCTCATTAAGTCTCAAGAGTGTCTGTAAGTACTTCCTTTGGAGTGTCTTTAAGAAGGGAGCCACCTGGTGTTAATTTCTTGCACTAAATAATATGTCCACAAACAAGCAAACACCACAGTGAGAAGATAAGTTGCTCTGCTGATGAGCAGCAGGCGCGACTAAAACCATGCTTGGAAACAAAATGTGCCAACTATAGGACCTACCTCCTTCATAGATGACCACCTGGTCGAGCTTACATTCTTGTGAATCGTCGATTTCGAAGTTATTCGTCCGCAGCATGATTTGTTCCTGGTCCCTGATTCCGGCTAGGATCCACTCGCAGTGTTCGTTAGGAGCGTACCCTCCGGGGAAACCTGGCGACGCGAACTCCTGGATCTCCGTCGCTTTCGGAATCAGCGTTCCTCCACATGCGGTTGGAGCTGAATGAAATTACACGGATGTTAAGCATTGGCGGAACAATTGGGCGCCCGCCCTAAAGACCAAAATCTAAATTTTCTCAATTTCATCCAGTTTGTCAGAACATTTTTCAAAATCGATTGTTGGCGCCCACTCCTATGGAGGATCCTGGATCCGTCCCTGTTAAGTGTTGTTCGCACAAAGTGTAAACGTTTTAAAATGAGTTCAATATCGCAGCATCAAAACATCAAAAATTCCGCTGACGAAAAGATTGATGTTAACGCTAAGTAGGACATTACAAAACCGAATTTTGTGTTTTCGTAGCCTCAGCTTCTGTTTGAGTTCTGAGGATGTGTTGCAGTTAAGGTATCAAACTCGTCAATAAACTGGGGTCGATTCGGGGCAAATGGGCTTGAAACATTGGACCAGATTCCCACACAGGAATCAAGGTTATTTTTTGACAAGCTTGAATA